>JARLTB010000115.1:4052500-4107500 GCA_030141615.1 Unio pictorum | reverse complement strand
AATTCGGGGCTTTAGACCACTAGGCAATTCGGGGCTTTAGACCACTAATTCGGGGCTTTGGACCACTAGGCAATTCGGGGCTTAGACCACTAGGCAATTCGGGGCTTTAGACCACTAGGCGATTCGGGGCTTAGACCACTAGGCAATTCGGGGCTTTAGACCACTAGGCAATTCGGGGCTCTAGACCACTAATTCGGGGCTTTGGACCACTAGGCAATTCGGGGCTTAGACCACTAGGCAATTCGGGGCTTTAGACCACTAGGCGATTCGGGGCTTAGACCACTAGGCAATTCGGGGCCCCTCTACACAGATTATGTGTACTGTTGATAATACATTATTCCGTTCAGAAATTTGTCCAGTAGAACGGTAATGACACTAAAAGACTATTTATGAAGCACAGATTGTTATATGGATGTCTTTGTACAGTTGCAAACAACAGATGTTGGAGAAGGCATAGTTGATTGCATGACGGAAATTTAACAAGCTCACCTTAGCTTGACATTTCAGTAGAGGAAATATGGCAGTCTTGAAGTCATGGATTTTATGAGACTGAAATTCTAGTTGCTGACGCTCAAGTTATGTAATGGTGTTAGAAAACGGAACGAAAAAATATAATATAAAAAAAATTAATTTCACGAATGTTTAACCAAATTATGCACTTATATATTACATAAGTAAGATAACTTTTTCACACCAAATAATAAATTCTTACTCTGAAAGTTATGTGACAGTAGATTGACACAGACACAGAAAGAGAGTACTATACATATACACATATACACCAAACAGAACGGAACGTACTAGAACTGAATTAAACATGAGAATACTTGATAAGACTTGATATAAATTATTATTAAATACAAAGACAAATAACAGTATCTTACGGGTAAGATACATTATTATTCCTAGTCTACGGAGATTTGAACCCAGGTTGGCCGATTAATAACACCATTCTCCTTGCCGGCACACGCCATTCCCTTTGCCTTTACGCTATGCACAGATCAATAATACGACTTCTACAAAGTCGGTAGTAAAATCATTCGTGCGCAGCAGCCACACTCACATGTCGACCTAGTAATTATGAGTGGCGATTCTTTTTATCCATTTTACTAACTAACTAATCATCTTAATTCACAAGTCATTTATGTAGAAGATTCATTTCTCAATCAAGCTGGTTATGCATTACATTTGATTTTGCAATAATTATATGATATGAAGACTCATCCATATGATATGAAGACTCATCCATATTTGCGCTTGATGGAATTATTTTTTTGTTTTCAACAGATAACATAATATATAATTCTGTGTTTTTGAAGACAAATCTATTATCAATAAAGGCGTTTATGCCCATGTGAAAGACATTACTCCGTTTGGATTTGTTATGTTTTCATATATATATATATATATATATATATATATATATATATATATATATATATATATATATATATATATATATATATATATATATAAAATTGAAGAATTCTCGGCGTATACAATTTAGTAATGGGAACATATTATTATTCGTCTGTATATGAATCTGTAGGAAAGAAGAAGCGTATACCAAATTATACGGATATTATGTACCATTCATGTACATGTGGTTTGATTAAACCACGCACATAGTACATGATTGCTGATCAAGTTCCATTTTAGATTTGATGTTTTGTATTTATTGAAATCCATTTTCGAGGAAATATGAAAATCTATAATAGCTAAGCTTATTATCCTGACTGACCACTGTACTTTGTATATATTATATATTTCAACTGTTTCGCACAATACTAACACGTTTTTCTCATTTTCAGCCTCAATAATGAATGTAAGAGGAGAAGATACAAATAGTGCATTGCATCTAAACAGAAATAGTATATTGGATCTAAAAAATTCGGATTCTGATAAGAAACAGCAGTGCTGTTCTTCCTGAACAAGCTTTTACGGTGCTTTTAATGCTGCAAGACAACACTAAATAGGAGTCTGTTCTGATACTTGTATAAGGATATTATATTATTTTCTGCTCGCATGTTTTGCAAGTTTCTCCGAGAGTTCATTTAAATTCTGTTATATGCCAAACTCGACGTGCTGACTGTTACGTGTGCTTTGAGGAACCAACAAAGCTTAGATACATGATCTTGTGGCGTCTAATACATGTTGGGATTACGTCTAGAAGATTGCTCGGTGCAAAAAAAAAACAACAGAGCAATACAAAGAAAACCCATACTATTAAGCAAAGAATGAAGCAAATAACGCATCACAACAAAGATATTGATTGTTTCACATATTAACTTTTTACATGAATTTGTGTTCCGACAAATACAGATGTGCTATAGATAGCGTCTTGGAAGGACAAGAAATAGTCCATTCAGCAAGAGTACATTTGAAGCTATTATTTCGATTATTTTTGGCGAACAATTATTGTTGTTGTAACCTTCCGATTTACTGAATAAGTTTAGGATGAATGGTTGGAAACCGTAATATACAGACAAATATATTATGCATATACTTAATTGCATTAATGAGCAATTCTCCAACAATATGTTCAGGTTTTAGATTTGACTTCAATCCATCATGCATTCCCTCTGAATGGAAATTACAGCAGAAACATCCGTTCTTGTGAAATACGCAAGTCTACTCTATCAACCCAGATTAAAATTTTGGTAAAGGTATAAACGAAAGTCTGGAAGAAAATTGCTATGATCGCTTAAAATCCTCTTTGCGTCATTTAACGAGATGGAACCTTCCACACAAAATGTATTCACCTATATGAACCGGTTCAGCGTATTCGTGCTTTTATCTAAAATGCCGAAACAAAACTAAATAAATAAAAATCCGTTACATGGCATAAATATCTCACCGATGATGTCATCGAAGTGATGATTGTAACGTTTATATTTATTTCTCTTGTTGAAAATATTTATATGCAATTGACATGATAAGGTTTAGAAAACATCATGTAAAAATAACGTGAGGATCAAAAGCACTAATCAAAACTGTAGAACTCCGGAAATGGCATCATTGACTTGCGTATTCGACCATGACAAAGCCAACGTTTATTTGCCTATGTTCATCTTGCTATTTGCGCCATTATTTTAACCACGTACATAGCGGTGGATATACATACAAGACTGATGACAACCCAATATGTCTCCTACGACATTGTGAGCACAAAACATGCGTGGTTGATACAAGGTATTCTTGTAAACATGGACGGCATACACATTTGTATGGAGTGCACAACCAGATGGAAACGGAAAAGTAAAATCTATATAACATAACAGTTAAATGGGAATATGTTACGCATCACATATAATACACAGATGGTCCTAGCAGGGTAATAATCACATAATAAATTTTACGAAAGGATGTAGCATGAAACATAAACATGATTCTAACGACATCTTAAAGCAAATACGTTGTCAAATACTTCAGGTTATTATGCCAAGTTTTGAACAACATAGAGTGACATAAAATCACATGGATATTGGTACAGTGTAACATTCTTTTAGATATTATACAAACGAAAATATGGCGGTTGTTTACCTAATCATCCCATTAAGTATGCATTTTGTGCCTGGTCCTACAGTGTACCGTGCCCAATTTTTACCCATTCAGTCAAAAACAAATGCTACAAACGTAACCATAATTAATTAATTTGGGAGCAGTTTTACAAAAATGCATGGAGTTAACACCATTGTAATTTCACAATGCGAAGCTGATGAAAGTGCTTATAACTGACACGGATGTATCAACTGGCTGAACATGATGGAAAATAAGTAAAGGCTTATATATATATATATATATATATATATATATATATATATATATATATATATATATATATATATAGAGAGAGAGAGAGAGAGAGAGAGAGAGAGAGAGAAGCAGTCACATTTAATTTGTTTTTGAGATGAGTATGTTTATATATATCGGTTCAGATGAAGACTGTATGACAAATTTAAAGTGTACTTTGACTTTGTCGTTGGTTTTGATAGTGTATGTATTATGCCCACAGGCATATTAATAAAATCGTGTACTGTCATCTGGTATTTCAAGTCAATTGAGCTAAGACGGTGTGATATTCTAAAGACCGACAAATAACCTTTGAAAGTCCGGCAATAAACTGGAGAAGATAAATATGTAGTCAAAGTATGTAAACATTATCTTCCAGTATCAACGTTCCTCCGGAGCATGTCATTGACATGACTAAGTACTACATTATTCAAATCGCTCCTTCGGTGCATGATGATACTATAACATTATTGACCATAAATTAATGACTTATGCTTATTATAATTCGTACTAAGCACTTTTAGTTTAATCATCTGGTGTCTTAATTAGAGTAGACGGTTGTGAAGACTGTTGTAGCAGTTATTAGAACCATACATTTTGCAATATTATCTACATACAGCGCATTTATTGTCTTTATCATTATAACCAAAATAGGTTTACTCTTGTTGTCTCTGAATATTATTTGTATTCTTTCTGCCAGAGCAATATAGTTTTCTTATTAGACTTGTCAGTATCTAAACAAATGCTGATATTTACAACTAGTTTCTGACCTCATATATGTACCCTTTTGCAGTTCACTTTAAAATACACTTTCACTGTCATTGAGTTTATCCCCGATTATTCCTTTAAATATATATTTATATCTTGATCTTCCTATTAAAAAAGCTTATTGTACGGACGTGAACATTTCAACAGCTTAAACATATCGCCCTTCGAGGGGCCCCGAGTGGCCGAGTGGTCTAAAGCGCTCTCCGTTACGGATCACTGCCATCTCACCTCTGTCTGCGTGGGTTCGAGTCTAAGATTCGGATAATGTGGGTATGAAAGAAAGCTTGCCAGTAGCTTCTCGTGGGTCGGTGGTTCTTTCCGTGGGTTTTGCCGGGTTCTTCCTCCACCAATAATACTGGCCGCCATGTATAGCTTATGGTATGCTGAAAAATGGCGTTAAACCCTACAACAGCAACAACATATCGCCCTTCATTATTTTTTATGTGAAGAGGAATTTCCAGAAGATTTCATGCCAAACGTTACCCGATAAAATCCCGTTCACGGCAAAGAAACGAAAAAGATGTGACAAGAAAACGCCGACGCAATTTTCCAGATCGGTGCAAATCATAAAGATACTGACATGCTCACATTATGTTCAGACTAACAGCAATAATCAGCAACTTACATCCCAGACGAAGTGCCCGAAGTTACCGAGTGGTCGAAAGCGCTCTCCGTTTCGGACCACTGCCATCTCACCTAAGTCTGCGTGGGTTCGAGTCTCAAATTCGGCCAATGTGTGTATGTGAAAAAGCTTGCCAGTTACTTCTCTTGGGTCGATGGTTCTTTCCGGTTTTTTTCCCGGGTTCTTCCTCCGCCATTTATACGGGCCGCCATATATAGCCTATGGTGTGCTAAAAAATGGCGTTAAAACGTACAACAACAACAACTTCCCGGCCGAAGCTTGAACGGTTTGTAAATTAATTGGAAGATAAGATAAAAAAACGGAATTAATCACCGTAACTGTATTTCTGCCATTTATGGTATATTTGCCGCCCATCGCACTGAAGTAAAGATATATCACATTCAACTATGTATTCGTTTGGAACAAATAAATCTACAAAAGGTGTCAGTTGCAAAAGACAACAGTAACAAATGGGAGCCGAAATTATTAATAAATTCAACGTGTACTGATGGTTTCCTTGTTAAATCCTATTTAAAGGTGTACTAATTGTTTCATTGTTGCTTTACTAAAACAAATGTGTACTGATTGTTTCCGTGTTGATTCCTACTTAAACTTGTACTAATGGTTCCCTTATTAATTCCTAATTAAAGGTATATTAATTGTTTCATTGTTGATTTACTAAATAAATATGCACTAATTGTTTCATTGTTCATTAACAAGGAAACACTCAGTACGCATTTCATTAAGAATCAGCAGGGAAACAATTAGTATATATTTTTTATTAAAAGCTGCACTAATTGTTTCCGTGCTGATTCCTAATTTAACGTGTACGGATTATTTCCTTGTTAATTCCAAAGTAAAGGAGTACTAATTGTTTCCGTGCTGATTCCTAATTTAACGTGTACGGATTATTTCCTTGTTAATTCCAAAGTAAAGGAGTACTAATTGTTTCCGTGTTGATTCCTAATTTAACATGTACGGATTATTTCCTTGTTAATTCATTTGTGTCTGTAATACATTCTTTGTTACAGTAGTTGCCTGTACAGGACCAGATGCTTCTGATGTCAAAATCTCATGGGGAACATTTTCTATTTTTCTGTTTAAAACATCGCATTCATATAAAGAGTATCATTTGTGATGAACCCTTTGGCTGTGATCGTGCATCTCGTCCCTCAAACGCGTCTTTGAATCAATATAATATGAATACATCACACAATGGTATGTCTATGATGTTAGTTCAATAACTAGAGGGTATGGCATGCAATCCAAGCTTAAGTCATCTAGGGCAGATATCTTTATTGCATTTACGGACAAAATTACATAATGCCTTTTGTGATACAGGTTTTGAAATCAATTATATAATTGGTGCACAAAAAAAAAAACATAACCAACAAAACAAAACCAACAAAACAAAAGAGTCACCAAGTTCACTGAGTTAATGTAAATTAATTCTGGTTCAACTATAAATACCTTTATTAGATTTAAAGTCGTGAGAGATATGAAACATCTCAATAATTAATTACAATTGAATCCTGCTTTACCGCAACTATTATTGTCTTGTATTATCAGGAATAATATCCTGTTATGCACCCACGTTAGTGATTTTACCTATTCGTTTACCATATTATCTAGATGTGCTTGACCTTAGTTCTTTCTTACATATTCTAACGTTTATAATGCTAACGACTAATATTCAAGTAATCAGGGATATTGTTATTTTTTATACGTGCTTTTATTAGTATTTTCGCAACTTTGAACAAAGATTATCCGATGGTTTCCACCTTATATATATATATATATATATATATATATATATATATATATATATATATATATATATATATATATATATATATATATATATAGTAAGAGTAATTCATTAATATGACACGTCGGATTTGTACGAAAATACAATTCTGAAGTCAATGCTAGATATACCTGAAAAATCGTTGTTTTGTTGTTCCTGAGATTGTTTCTTACAAAATGGTTGGATTTAGTTAGAAGGACATTAACATTGAGAGGACCCAAAATGTGTAACCATTGTGGCCTACCTTATAAATAGCATTCCAATGGAGATTCATGTGTACAAGACGAAGTACTAAGTTGCCGTCCGTAAACGATAGCTGGTACGATCATACATGGAATTATATTCTTAGACGCTGAATTCTTGGTCTTTATTAAAATAACCAACAAATCGATAGCTTTCGTCCTCTCGACAATATAAATATTCATTTGAAGTTTAATGAAATTCACACAATTGTAAATTAAGTTGTGCTCCAGTAGCAAACAGATTAGTGATGGACAAAGAATATTTTATTTAGATATTTTATTGACTAATCTCAAAGTGAAAATCTTTATTTCATCATTTAAGAGGAATGCTCATGTAACGTCTATTTGCTATGTTTGCCATTTCGTTGGGCATATTCTCATATGATTTAAGTGACATTAGAGATCGTGATGCATGGTATGCAGTTAAGTTCTCGAATAAGAGGTATATTCATCAACAGCGCTCTGAAAAGAGCAAAATAAGACTACATCGTTGTTGTTACAAAATAAATTATATATATATATATATATATATATATATATATATATATATATATATATATATATATATATATATATATATATATATATATAAATCATGGATCCTGAAATACATGTATTCATCTCACCTGTCCGGTTAATCAAAACCTTAGATCAGTCTCATACTCATAGTAACCGGACATTTCTCACAAATCTTTCGATCTATCATTGTAACACAATATGTATGCATAGTGCAGTCACAAAATCGCATTAGTGAAGTAAATCTATGTCGTCCTTATATTAGTGTACAGTGTTATTTCTAAAAACAAATTAATAATTTACAAAGTAAGCTTAGTTTAAAGGTGACTACACTCTTTTATGGACAATCAATAGATTTGATCGAGACTAACTTTATTTGGTCATTGTTTCCCAATTAGTTAAGAACATATACCTTGTTAATAGGTGGTGTTACTTCACCATACTAGAAACACGTTTGTGCATCGATTGCGCATGTGTTAACTGCAGTCTTTACTTCGGTAGCTACCCATTTATCACCTGCCAAAAAGAGCTTGCTGCACAGTCTCTAACACTATGAATGCTGACCTTTCTCGCAATATTTTCAAAATGTCAAAGATGGTGACATCGATTTCTTTTCCAATAGTCTCTATGCAATCATCTATTTTCTGTAATGAAATAAAAGTTTTGCTCCCTCTGTTTAATTTTGTATAGTCGGTGACATGTAGAAAGTATATTCTGGTTTGGGCACATGAACATATGCTGAACTGCATTCACGTTTACTTGGTTCATTGAAATAATTCTCCAACAAATAAAGAACTTCTTTTCGAAACACGTCTGTTTAAAAGGATTCATACTGTATGAATGATGTTCCACAGGTGTGTGAACATTTACACCTCCAGCGTCATGGTAGATTTATTCGTTCGTGCTGGAACATCTGGACAAAAGTACTCGTAATAAAAAAAAACTTTTATATCGTTCGTTTTTTGTTACTGTAGATTATTTGTTTCTGTTCCAGATCATTCAGTGTTTCTGAATATCGTCGACTGTAAGTCAATACAGCCTGATATCATTATTTCGCTTAAATCCTCATTACGTGTAAAATGTACAGCTAAACTGACTGCATATTATTTTGGACTATGTCAGTCAACATACTCCTTTATCATAGTTTATGTTTCAAATTTTTTTTCGGCGTGTCAAGATTGCTAAGGACATGATTTAATTCTCTTACTTTCCTTTTAACTGTATGAGAACCGTACTACGTAGTCGGAATCGAATTATGCGGTATGGGCAAAGGAATAGCACTATTACCAAGCTGAAACATTCTTTTCTTGAAGTTGTTGTCATACCTAATTTCATATTTAACTTAGTTAAAACCAATAATTTCTAAATCATCCGTTGAAATTGTTTTTAAAAGAAAATAGTTTCAATGGTCCCATTGACAGTATGTCCAATTCAAAAGGACTAAAACCTAATGGTCTCATTGACAGTATGTGCAATTCAAAAAGACTAAAACCTAATGGTCTCATTGACAGTATGTGCAATTCAAAAAGACTAAAACCTAATGGTCCCATTGACAGTATGTGCAATTCAAAAGGGCTAAAACCTAATGGTCTCATTGACAGTATGTGCAATTCAAAAAGTCTAAAACCTAATGGTCCCATTGACAGTATGTGCAATTCAAAAGGACTAAAACATAATGGTCTCATTGACAGTATGTGCAATTCAAAAGGGCTAAAACCTAATGGTCTCATTGACAGTATGTGCAATTCAAAAGGACTAAAACATAATGGTCTCATTGACAGTATGTGCAATTCAAAAGGACTAAAACATAATGGTCTCATTGACAGTATGTGCAATTCAAAAGGACTAAAACATAATGGTCTCATTGACAGTATGTGCAATTCAAAAGGACTAAAACATAATGGTCTCATTGACAGTATGTGCAATTCAAAAAGTCTAAAACCTAATGGTCCCATTGACAGTATGTGCAATTCAAAAGGACTAAAACCTAATGGTCCCATTGACAGTATGTGCAATTCAAAAGGACTAAAACATAATGGTCTCATTGACAGTATGTGCAATTCAAAAGGGCTAAAACCTAATGGTCTCATTGACAGTATGTGCAATTCAAAAGGACTAAAACATAATGGTCTCATTGACAGTATGTGCAATTCAAAAGGACTAAAACATAATGGTCTCATTGACAGTATGTGCAATTCAAAAGGACTAAAACATAATGGTCTCATTGACAGTATGTGCAATTCAAAAGGACTAAAACATAATGGTCTCATTGACAGTATGTGCAATTCAAAAAGTCTAAAACCTAATGGTCCCATTGACAGTATGTGCAATTCAAAAGGACTAAAACCTAATGGTCTCATTGACAGTATGTGCAATTCAAAAGGACTAAAACATAATGGTCTCATTGACAGTATGTGCAATTCAAAAAGTCTAAAACCTAATGGTCCCATTGACAGTATGTGCAATTCAAAAGGACTAAAACATAATGGTCTCATTGACAGTATGTGCAATTCAAAAGGACTAAAACATAATGGTCTCATTGACAGTATGTGCAATTCAATAGGACTAAAACCTATGTATTATTGAGCTTATTCCCAAACAGCTAAAATATAAATGAACACTTTCGTCCAAATATTTTCCGTTATCACGTTAACATAACTTAATCATATTTTTCAGTGTGTGATGAAATTTGTTTAACATCCATTGACATTCAAGGTGATATGTAGATATGTAGAAAATTTAAATTGCTGGATCCACAATTCATGCAAAACGTCACGTAAAAATCCTGATATAAAATTTGGGAGAGATTTGGGAGTGCAAAATTTCGTAAAACATTATCGACATTTTACTATGGTTTTAATTTTAATATTTCTCAAAGGAAGTTTATCTGCAAATATTGTGGACGCATCAGTTATGTTCCGCAAGGTATGAGACCGATATAGTGTACCATTATTCTGTTAAAGTTTGTGTCAAATGAATACATTTCAGAAGTCTTAATACTAATTTTTGTTTAATTGGATTTTTCTACCATTTAACAAATGTGACAAGATCTACGATATTTACAAACATTCCTTTTAACTTTTACCAATACAAACAATTCAAGAACGTGTGATAATTATTATTATTCCATAGATGACCACGTAAAGGTGTTACATTGGCTAGATGACCACGTAAATATGTTACATTGGCTAGATTAAGAATTTGTACTCTATATGGCTTGGGAAGAAAGAACTGATCAGATAATTTACAACTCGTCATCAGTCATTACATCAAGTAGTCTCTACTTCCTCAAAAAGACCCTTTTAAAAAACAAATAAGTATGCGGCTTTAATTTTCCGAATAGCCGTGTCACAGAATAAGGCAAGAAATAATTCGGTTACGTCTTAGAACAGTTTGACAATTTCTCGTTTGTACATGTGTCAACGTTACCAATGGTGAAAAATTGTTTTTCTAGCTAAGGAACTGAACACGGATGTATCTCGTCGTCGATCGCTTGAGGTGAGAGACACTAAATTCACGGTATATACGGGCATTTCACTCTGACTAGTACTCACTCTCCTGTGGATTTAAGGCAAGGCCTTTGTTTAACTGAAACATCGGTCTTTTGATCTTATCAAGAAGTGAACGTTCTCCATTGTTGTTCTAGGCAGCCATAGGAGTAAGTGTTACATTTGTGATTTATTTAATATGTGAAGCATATTCAGTTTTTAATGGCATACCTTTACAACTTCGCAGATTTGAAATTTTGTGAACGTTTTGTTACAAGCTGCTTTTAAGGGTTTAAGTTAGTAGTATGTATCTGTAGGTTTCAATTCAAGACTTGATAAGACTGGTTTGGTTTCATTGTAGCTGTCTGCAGCTGTATGTACCAATGTCAATACATATATGTAGACGCATGTTGGATTCATGAAAGGTGGGCGTGGCAAAAGGTTGGAAAGGAAACCCCAACTAAACGGGAATCAATTAAGTAAATATTGGTTTTTAGAAAGGGAACGATCGTATAAGGAAATACAGACAAGATTAAGAGTTATTATATCGTTAGAAGAAAGAAATAAACAAACAGTACGAAAAACAAAACGCTAGACAAGGAGAACCAGATTCTGACTCGAGCAAATTAAGAGGCCCTAAATTACCGTTTTTAACGATGAAAATATTTATCATAAGAATTTTCTCTGGAAATCTTGTGGACTTATCAATAATGTTCAACAAGTATTGGTAACCTGACCTAGCCTTTGGTATGGGACCGAAATAGTCTACCATTATTCTGTTAAAGTTTGTGTCAAATGAATAGGTTACAGAAGAGTCTTAGGTATCGTTCAATTGGATTTGTCTACCATTTTACAAATGTGACAAGATCTACAATATTTACAAACATTCCTTTTAATTTTTTACAGATAAATCCTGTTCAGAAACGTGTGATAATTCTTATTAATCCATAGATGATCAGGCAAGATTTTCATTTCCCACAGTAAGAATATATTTATGAATCATGCGACTGTACATATCATCGATTCATATCTTTTTTTTCCCAACTGATTGTTGTTTGAATTGAGTACAAATTGGGTCATTTTGATAAGAGGAGATTATTTGAATCTTTTTGATTAAAAGAGATTATTTGAATCATATTTTCATTCCATGACATTTGAATATCATTTTTTTGTAAGAAATTACATGATGTTCTCCGAATCTTACTTTCCTTGTACGAAATTAATATCATTTTACAACATCACGAGAGATGATATGAATCTTACCGTTAAACCTTTGTACATGAGCCATTTGTTTTTGTTTTTTCCTATGTGTGAATGTTTGGATTAAGTAATTGAATGAGACATACATTTTAGAGCGTGAAAGAATCACTATATGTAGTGTGTATATATGTATATATATATATGTATATATATATATATATATATATATATATATATATATATATATATATATATATATATGTGTATATATATGTGTATATATATGTGTATACATATGTGTATATATATGTGTATATATGTGTGTGTATATATGTGTGTATATATGTGTGTATATATATGTGTGTATATATATGTGTGTATATATATGTGTGTATATATATGTGTGTATATATATATGTGTGTATATATATGTGTGTATATATATGTGTGTATATATATGTGTGTATATATATGTGTGTATATATATGTGTGTATATATATGTGTGTATATATATGTGTGTATATATATGTGTGTATATATATGTGTGTATATATATGTGTGTATATATATGTGTGTATATATATGTGTGTATATATATGTGTGTGTATATATGTGTGTGTATATATGTGTGTGTATATATGTATGTATGTATGTATGTATGTATGTACGTATGTACGTGTGTGTGTGTGTGTGTGTGTGTGTGTGTGTGTGTGTGTCTGTGTGTGTGTGTGTGTATATATGTGTGTGTGTGTATATATGTGTGTATGTATATGTATATGTAATGTTAATCCATTCCATAAAAAAAATCATCTTTAATAACGTTGTGTTGTGTCGTCATTTGAACCGCATATCCATTCAATTTGAAGTCTATCCCGTTACAATCCATCGGAAATTAAAGTGATCTTAGTTTTTTGTTCAATTGCGACAACGATTTTGTTAAACTGATTAGAATACAGATAATGAGTTGTAAATGGCAGCAAGCAATACAAATTAAATATACATAACATCATTTAAGTTACCAATATCTTTTCATATTGTAACTGGGGCCCGAGTGGCCGAGTGGTCTAAAGCGTTCTCCGTTACGGACCACTGCCATATCACCTCTGTCTGTGTGGGTATTTATGTACGAAAGCTTGACAGTAGCTTCTCGTGGGTCGTGGGTTTTCCCGGGTTCTTCCTCCACCAATAATACTGGCCGCCATGTATAGGCTATCGTGTACTGAAAAATGGCGTTAAATCCTACAACGACTACAACTTATATTGTAACTGCTTTGTTTGAAGAGAAGAATGTACATTGAGAACACATGACTTGTAAATTTTAAGATACGTCACCTTTTCTTATAAGAAATATACAAATACAGAACAACCAGCAAACAAGAAATAGTGATCCCGTCACTGAATATAGTTATAAATACCAGTGATTGTACTAATCATTGAGTGTTCTCACCTCTGTCTGCGTGTGTTCGAGTCTAAGATTCGGCTAATGTGGGTATATGAGAAAACTTGCCAATAGCTTCTCGTGGGTCGTTGGTTCTTTCCGTGTTTTCTCCGGTTCTTCCTCCACCAATAATACTGGCCGCCATGTATAGCCAATCGTGTGCTGAAAAATGACGTTAAACCCGACAACAAAAACAACTAAAGATAGAACTGATTGCAGCCAAACTTTCAAAGGATTCGACCCAAATGTAAAAGGTCGGTTGCATGTTCGAAGTTCTACGACATTGGCGTATCCTCTTTCTCCATTGCACCTGTTAGAAATTGTAACTGCAACTATAGTACTTTAACACCTTTTTCTGGTATTGAAGCAATTTCTTTTGTCTGATGAAATCTTAACTAACGCTGTGTGAATTTTTTTAATTCAAATCCCGAGGTTCTCTGGGTGTAGGCAAAGGTAATATATCAGCATGGAGGGATATAAAACATTTGTATGCATAAACGTTATGCACGAAAACCGCGAATCGAAAATACTAAAACTCAATTATCTCTAAGAGTCTAAAATAGATCAACTAATTTTTCCGTCCAATCTCCAAAACGAAGTACTATTCAGGTAAATGTAAAATTAGCTCGTCACCGTTGCAACCAGAAACCAATCACCAGCTTCTATTGAGACCAACGTCAGCCATGAGTGAATTAATATTTTTAGGATCCCATGTACATGCATAATCTGCAGAGTGCACAAACAGATAGTAATGCAATTACTCTATTCATGCTTTTTCTTACCTATGTGCCCTTCTGATAATCAGTTAAATGCATCCATACTATTATTAAGTTATATAGCATCATGTATTAGCTATGAAAGCAAATGACATTTTAGTGCTCGTCATACCACCAAGATTGTCTACAACTTTGTCGCCATATTTCATGTTTAGTCTTTCGTACTATTAACAGGCGATAATTTAGCTTTATAGTCTAAAGTGTATTTGATTCATTACAGAATGTATTTGTCCCCTTTGAGTTGTATGGATTAAATCATTTACGCCCTATCGTTTAATCATCTAAGTAAAAGAGTAATTGATACATTACAGAATGAATTTGTCCCCTTTGTGTTGTATGGATTAAATCATTTACGTCCTATCGTTTAATCATCTAAGTATGGAGTTTGAAGTCATCATCAGCAGTAGCTTCAGTATCAGTAGTAGTAATAGTGGTTGTAGTAGTATGATAATAGTGTTAGATAGTACTGGTTCATTAGCTCAATGCGTTACGAAAATTATGTTTCTAACGGAATGATATACTGCTCGTGAAATACATTCTTTACCGTTCAAGACCAGGAAGCAAACCTGTAAGCACATGATCCTGTCCATGAGAAAACGAAATGCACTAAGTAACCTTGGATGTATTCATATCATATATTAGAATAGTTTAGTCACTGCATCTGTGTATATATTAGTAAGTATTATTACTGTTTTGGAGCGATACGGTCACAATCTTTGCCTATAAGTACCATAACTAAATGGTCTGAACATCAACTGGAATTCTAATGACGTCATGGTTACGTCACGCTGACAAGCAGCTCTAAATTGGCTTAGAAAATTGCGGTGTGTGATGTATAATCTTCATGCATGTACAAAATGAGCCACACTCTTTTGTTTATCTTGGGGCCCCGAGTGGTCTAAAGAGCTCTCCGTTACGGATCACTACCATCTCATCTCTGTCTGCGTGGGTTAGAGTCTCAGATTCGGTGAATGTGTGTATGTGAGAAAGCTTGCCAGTAGCTTCTCATGGGTCGGTGGTTCTTTCCGGGAGTTTTGCCAGGTTCTTCCTCCACCATAAATACCAGCCGCCATTTATAGCCTGTAGTACTGACAAATGGCGTTAAACCCTACAAACACAACAAGTGTTTTCCATTGGCATGTTCCTGACTTTAAAAACGCATGCAAGTTTTGATGTTATTGTTGTTGTAGGGTTTAACGCCATTTTTCAGCACACATAGGCTATACATGGCGGCCAGTATTATTGGTGGAGGAAGAACCCGGGAAAACCCACGGAAAGAACCGCCCACCCACGAGAAGCTACTGGCAGGCTTTCTCACATAACTACATTAGCCGAATCTTATACTCAAACCAATGCAGACGGCGGTGAGACAGCAGTGATCCGTAACGTAGAGCGCTTTAGACCACTCGGCCACTCGGGGCCCCTGAAAGTTTTGAGGGGTTTTGTTCCAATTCCCATGAAAATTGTGCTGATCTCTGTTCCTCTTAGCACATACGCACACTTTATTACTTTCATAAATGAGACATTATGATGGGAAAATATTAATAGTAACATTATGTAATTTAAGACCATTAAAATAGCTATATGTCCAACGAGAATCGTCGTCCTTTCACTAGGATTAGGTATGGTTCTCAAAACTACTTCTCATTTTTTTCTCAAAATATTGATTGATTGGCGTCATCAACTAGACAGCTATTATCAAGAAAATGGAATAAATATTGTATTGATTCTCAATCGGGCTCTGAATGCCAATTGGTCTAAAGCCCTCGCCTTTACCGATCGCTGGCATCTCATATTTCTTCACTGGTTCGAGTCTCACCCTGATCAATGTGAATATGTGAGCTCGCAGTGGCGTCTCATGGGTTGGATGTCCTTACTTTGGTTTTCCCGGGGGTTCTTCCTCGGTTCTGACCGCCATATATAGCTAAGACGGCGCTAACTCCCCAAAGGAAACAACTAAACAGTAGGACTTGTCTTTACGTTTATACCTCCAACGGTCTTTGTAATGTTTGTTCCCTGGGTTAGACTATACATGGGGTAACTCGGACAAGTCCAATCCTATATAACTCAACAATAGTTATGTGTGCTCATGTGTGAATGCATCATGCAAATATTTACGCGCTGTACTATAAAAATGTGTTCCATTCTTTTCGCTCTTTAGTTCATGCGATTGAAATATTTAATTATTATTATATTTACTCAGCTGAAATGCAACTTAAAGGAATTATCAACATATTTTGGAGCAATCGTGAAATAACCGTTCGATGAAAAATATGATTGATTGGAATAGGTCAAATACAAATAGAACTTGTATCTTTGTAATGTAATCGCAAAATGCATGATATCAATGATTTAGTAATATGAGATACGATGCTAGTTCGGACTCTAAATGTAACTCTTATATGTTTCCACCTATGGCGAATATAAATGTTGATACATGCTTATTAGCTCTAGGTGATACTTGAAAAAAATAACATTATTGACTGGCAACACTAACAAGTGGGAGGTGTATTTACCAGTGCAGTGCAAGCGATCTGTTATCGGTATGGGCTGATTACGGCATGCACCAGTGTGATTATGCATCATTGGTTTTCTTTCCAGGTGACGTAGTCTATTCACGAAAGTCTTTCTACAAGTACAAGCAAATGCTGCTTGTTTCATGGATAATACTGGTGGTTTGTCTGTATTCCTTTAACGTCTCCAGAGGCCACCTTGTGCGCACCAATATTTACAAGTGGCTTCAGTCGGTGCAAACCGCGATGCTATTTGTTTACATATCTAATCACATTTGATGCGTTATAACAAACAAAACTTTCATACCCTCGTGAAATGGTTCTGACAATTTAGCACAGAAAATGTATGACTGTGTATTAGATTAATAATTTACAAAAAAAAATCACCGTTTAAATGATATATGGAAATAGGTGTCGCTCTTGATCTGTTTTTCTAAGCAGAAATGCAATAAAATATGCATCCAGTCCTTTTAGCGAACTATTACAATTAACGTTGTAATGTTGGAAATATATGTTAATCCGCATATCAATGTTTCAAAAGTCTTGAAGAAAACAATCTACTTTTGGCAACTTGAAATATACATTATTAACAATAACCAACTTTAGGAACATTAATTATTCTTGCTTCAGGGGTGAGTGTCCCATACACACATATATTAATCTATTTGACCATATTAAAACCCAAGCAGCCAAAGGCAGGAATGAGAGAAATTATTTATCTAGACTTTTGACAAAGTAAATGATGAATATTTTGATAAGAAACTAAAAGCATGCGCACTAACTAAAAGCATGCGCACTAACTTGAGTCATATCTAGATAGTGAGACGTAAATGATTAAGGTCAATGGGGAAGGGTGGAAATCAGGAATATAACTTGTAGAGTATAGCAGGGAAGTATTTTAATCACCCGAATAGTTTTTGTTATGTAAATAAGTATGGTTATTGGCGCTGGTGATATTGTCATTATTTTCCCATTTAAAACCCTGAATATATCTAAAACGTTTTTGGAAAGGACCTCGAAATTGGCCAAGCATCGATTGGCATAAATCAATCTGTTACTGCACTTAAAAAAACAGAGTGCATTCTTTTCAGATGAAAACAAATTAAAATAGTTACTAATCGTTTAGTGGTCACATCATCAATCCGTCTATTAAATACCTTGGCATCAAAATGGATAAAGATTTGTTTGGAAAACCATAGTTCATTAAAGTCTTATTAAAGGAAATTCACGCCTGTGCTCTGTTTACATACGTTGTACCTATGTACACTTAAATAATGAAAAAAGTAATATATATATATATATATATATATATATATATATATATATATATATATATATATATATATATATATATATTATATATATATATATATATATTATATATATATATATATATATATATAATTTATTTATTTATTTATTTATTTGCTATTTGCACTACACTAGCCAACTTTGGTCCATTTGTGTATTTCAGAAATGTAACAACTAAACGTAATAATAAAAATAATAATAATAATGATATTATTATTAGTTTTATTATTATTATTATTTTTATTATTATTATTATTATTATTATTATTATTATTATTATTATTATTATTATTATTAAGAATAAGTATAATATTAATGAGGATTTTGTGTAACACCTAATCTTTAGAAGCCCTAAGCGCTTTATAACATATTCAAAGATTTGACTACCAAGAAAAACACCAGGAAATTAGAAAACATAATAACATACTGAAAATATTAAAGGTATGAAACATAATTAGGTTTTTAAGCTTGTTCATGCAGTCGCCAAAGGTGCGTTTTAAGAGCACTCTTGAAAGGGATCACTCTCTTTGTGTCTAGTTTCAATGGTCAGTTCGTTCCACGTTCCTGGGCCCTGGTAGACAAAGATGGAATGATGGCAGCTATCGCAAAACCGGCTTGACGCAGCTGTTCCGTTTGTGTGCTGTTTTTCATGATATATATGTGTCTTGTCTATTTTCGTCTACAGTATTGTATTTCATCATTCATTGTCTGTTCAGTTCGTATATGTTTCTTTATCTTCTTGTTTTGGAAGCACGAACAATTATAATTTTTCTCAGCTGTCTTGCTCTACTTCTACAACATCCTTTGTTTCTTAATAAACCGCCATCACGTGACCTCCAGTCAACCCGTCCATGCTATGATGAATCCTCATTTATTGCTTTGAATGGCCATTCATTGGCTCTCCATACTACACTCTGCTCAAGACTAATCGAATTGGATCTTCGTTCATCATTACCTAAATGTACACGGAAGCAAAAAAGTAAACTTTGTTTTAAAGCTGACCGGCGTTAAACAGGAAGAATAATTCCAGTTATCCACGTTTAGCTTTTTCAGGCTAAACAACAAAAAAAAACAACAAAAAAAAAAACCCCAAACAATTCGGCCGTTAATTTAGATAACTTTGTAAAAATCCCTATTAAATCGGCAACCTTTTGCGTCAACTATCCCAGAGATACCACTGCCTATTGCACTATTCAACTCCAAATTAGTAGGCCCACCGGAAAGTCGCACAGAAACAGTTAAAATTATCAACAATCATCAGAATATCAACGTCTAGTTCCTGACAGAAACATGGCTAAAAACATCAGGCGATAAGCCCAAGTGCAAGGATCTAATACCCACCGGTTACTCCATCAATTCGTTCTCCCAACACTCTCGCTGAGGTGGATTTACCGTCTTCACAATGAATTCCATGATAAAATGTATTAAGTACAACACAAACTTTAGTTTCTGCCACACATCGTTTGAACTAGTCCAAACAACACTCATGCTGGAACATAGGTCAGTCCATTTTTTCTGCCTCTACCGCCCTCCTGCTAGTATAAAAGAAAGCGTACTGAAGCTTTCTTTTTGGCGCTGTATCCGAATCTTTTGGAGTTCAGAAATTCGATAGGTGGCAAGCTGATTATTTTTGGAGATTTTAACTTTCACTTTGACTTTCCTGGAAACCAACACACATCAAAACTCTTAGATTGCATTCATGTTTTTAACCCTAAACAGTGAGTTAAACAACCCACCCATAAACATGGTCACATTTTAGACTGAATTCTTCATAGATCTGATGATAATATTATACGGTTAACCATTGTATCCCACCAACTTGCATCAGATCCCCTCTGTATTATATGCCATCTGGATGTATCAGTCCCTAACCCTCTACCTTTATTTGCTACTAAGAATAAACCCCCGTATCATAAATATAACCAAACTAATGCATGATATCCAAGCAAACCCTAGCAACTTGCTTACCTCATACAGCAGAAAATCTGGATAACTACCTGTGTTCAATGCTTGAAAAATGGCGCCCAGCCACCAAGTGCAGTTTATAATTAAATAGTGTTCTCCATGACATAGAGGTATTAGAGTCCATCTTCGCACTGCTAAATGAGACCGCCGTAAAGCAGAGAGGCTTTGGCTTGTTTGCTTGTTTGATTAGAATTTGTAACGTAGCTTTCACAATTGTTAAATTATATCACTACGATGTCTGCAGTGATGGAGTTTATAATGATGTCTAGCACTGGGACATCATCCTGCAGACATGTAGCATGATGTCCCACCAAGTCACATTATCCTGACACCAGACCGACCAGTCCTAACACCAACCTCTTAATGCTGAGCGCCAAGCGAGACAGCTGTTGGTACCATTTGTGTAAGTCTTTTGTATGACTCAACGGGGCATCAAACCCACGACTTCCCGCTTGCGTGGCGGACGCTCTAACTACTAGGCCACCGAAGCGGTTCGGAGAGTCATTGGCTTTCCACCAGATTCACTATTCGTAAACAACTGTATGAAGCCGCTAAAAAGGACGTCACAAACAGTCCATTTAGCCAATGATCCAAATACAGTAATATGATAACGAAGAGTTCCTGCTGCAAAGAGCTTCGAGATTACTAACAAATGAACAGATATACATCACTTACTGCTGCCTTCTCCCCAGCAGACCTTCCGAAACTATTTGTATATCTCTTCCGTGACAAGGTACGAACCATCAGAAATAAGCTGGACAACACAATTTCAATTGACTCTTCCTCACCATACAGTTACTATAGAGAATTTGAGCAGCAACCGTTAGAAACATTTGAAACTGTCTCTATGGATTTAGTACTGACAATCGTGATGAAGAGTGCACCAAAGTCACGTGAACTTGATCCAATCCCAACATCACTACTGCTTGAGTGATTAGATCCAATATTGCCATCACTAACTGATGATATTAATACATCTCTGTCATCCGGAGAATTCCCATCATTTTTAAAGACTGTCACTGTAAAGACTCTGTTGTAGAAACAGACACTTGACCATAACGATTTAAAGAACTACCGCCCAGCTTATAATCTCCAGTTTATGTCACAAATCTTATTAAAAGTTGTTCTAACACAACTTGTATCTCATTTGAATTCAAACCGTTTTTTAGCAATGTACAGTCTGCATAACGCCCTTGCTATAGTGCTAAAACTACTCTTCTGAAAATAGTTAATGACATTCTCTCTGCATTGGATAGTAGAAAGATACAGTCCTCACCCTCCTTGATTTGTCTTCAGCATTTGACACAATAGACCAAGATATATTACTTCACCGTCTCCAGAATGTATTTGGCATTCAGAATACAGCCTTACTGGGGGTCATTGCCTAGTTAGTCAACATGACACAAATTGTATCTGCGAATGGAATACTCTTAAGACCGGTTGATCTATGTCATGGTGTCCCATAGGGGTCTGTCTATGACATAGATCATCACCAAATGTCTCACCAATTGTACGCTGATGACACGCAAATATATAAGTCTAGCCACTCAACTGAAGTTGATGCTACCATCGAAGGAGTTGAGAGGTGCATTTCTGATGTGAAATCATGGATGGCACGTAACAAACTGCAGATGAATGATAATAAAACTGATGCCATTCTGATCTCAGCATAAAGATTTTCTCATACCAATCCTTTACCTCAAACAATAAATATCAGAAAAACCGACATTAAATTCACACAGTCAGTATGAAAACTGGGTGTTACTCTAGACAGTACTCGCACATTACACCAACATGTCAGGACCATTAGCAAAGCTGTATATCTTGACCTGAGACGCATCAGCTCCATTGGCAAATATATTTCAGCTGATGCTACTAAAACACGTGTGTTCATGAGTACTTTCAAGATTGGACTACTGTAACTCAATGTTGTCTGGTTACTTACAATGTCTTCTCCAGACACGTCACATATATCAAAACACACCTGCTCGGATCATGCATTGTGTATCACGATCAGTGCACACCTCCCCGCTGCTATGTACCCTACACTGGCTATCCATTCAATCCAGAATCAAACACAAATTTTGTTCTCTGTGCTATGTTTTACTGACTGACTCCAGTCCAAGATATCTATATGGCCTCATCCATGTGTACATCAGCAATATACATACGATCCTCTTCTGACAATCCTATACTCCTTATTCCCAATATGAAAACGAATTCATATGAACAACGTTCTTTTGTATACCAGGGCGCAAGGCACAGTGATCCCTTTCAAGAGTGTTCTTAAACTCGCCTTTTTCGACTCTGTGTGTGTGTGTGTTAATAATATGTTCCGCAGCATCGAACACTATCGTGAAGAAATTAGTGAAACGTTTAGAAACAAATCTATAAGACTTCAACAGGTCACCTTTCAATAGGTCAACAAATATTTGTTTAAACTAAATCATTACACTTCATTTAATATTTTGAAATCTACTGTTAGTAGGTGGATGTACGTTTTATAACGACGTTCAAAATTAGTTCAACCATGCGATTAAACTTCATAATTGAAATATAAATATGTCTTAATGTTGTAAACATTATATACAAGTCTCCATTCATATTTTATATGCTGATTATTCCCCATAAATTTACTACAACTACTGATATATATATATATATATATATATATATATATATATATATATATATATATATATATATATATATATATATATATATATATATATATAGTTCATGGTGTTTGCAATTATTTTTTTGTTTCAAGCGTAAAGGATCAAAGAAAAGTTACTATAATGTTGATAAATTATGACCTATGTAACCAATATTTTCTGGGCTAGATTCAGAAGATCACAAAGAAAACTATGATGGGTATAAGACAATTGGGAAAAATATATGTGCTCTCTCTCTCATTTAGGTTTAAAAATAGAACACTCGCTTGTCGATTGCTGAATTTATTGTGCGATGAAATGCTTCGAAAACAACCTAAAACAATACAACGCGCAAACTTAAATTACATGACGAATCCAATAAGAGAATATAACAAACAGACTATATCTGACACAAATACAATACACATCCCACACAGCGGCATTTATAATTCTATCACGGGAAAATACATATGATACGTAATTTAACAGATTATAAGGGTACACTTATTCAAAAAATTATATTCAATCCCTGGTCTTTCACTTGCGTGGAAGGCAGGTGCTCTTCATCTTTACAATTCGTACTCTCGAAGTGTTATCCGTCTCAATACATAGAGTAGGACTGCCAGAAGCCTTTTGTTAGTTTGGCCGGGAATTGATTTTAATACTAGTTAAGCACGGGAATCGTTCACCGCGATCGATCACTCACTCACCCATTACAAACACGCATATTGGTACACGATACGAGTCTTGGGTCACACACATCTAATGATAATGTCTATTTGTTTACATTTTCTAACGACGGTTTCTATAAATATATAGACAATTAATATCCGGTCACAACCATGTAGGCAGTTCGACTCGGTTAGTTCAATCATCGTTAGAAGACATTAATGCGACATTTCCCTAAGTCTTTCTTTGATCACAGGAATAAAGAGATAACGTGCGTTACATTGTGTTATCAGTGACCGCAAACATCGTATATTATTACCACACCTAGGAAGGACGAGAAACAAAGTTAAACCGTTCAGCAAACACTATATTAATGTTTATTCGAGTAGTTGGATCACAGGTGGAAAATAAGTGAAGGAAAGACTTGGACTAGTTATGCTGACAGGTCATTTGTACTCTCTCTCTCTCTCTCTCTCTCTCTCTCTCTCTCTCTCTCTCTCTCTCACACACACACAACGTAATGTTTATCTATTTACCTATTTAATATTCATGTCCAGTATGTACGTAAAAATACATATTTTGGTCCCTCATATAATTCTCCTATTCAGTTTGACGTCTGATGTGGAGATCTTTATTATTGGAGGCGGGAAGGCTGAGCTTGGGGTGGGGTGGAGGGTTACTTATGAAACCGAGAATTGAGATAATATGCTACTTGAAGTACGTTGTACTTCAAGTTTTACATTATGAATACATGTTTATAAAGAAAATGGAAAATCAATCTTTCGTAAGCAAAGCGAATTTATATTAGATGCACGACATACAAGTTTGAACTGGTTATGTAAGAAATGCACAATTCCCATATCGATCATTATATTTGACTCTTGAGTGTATGTAGGATTGTTTGTTAGTGGAAATACAAATATTTTGTCTATTACTCTGTCTCTCGTTTCCATCCCTTTGCAAAATATTACTTTTGTTATAATGCCATGCACATGTTTGAAAATCAAGAATAAATTTATTTTAGCTCATTTATTTGAGAACATTATGCTGTTAGAACAGTGCTATTTTGTATTAATGGCAATGATATTGTGCATTGGAGGTAAAGCATTCATGTATTCAATATATCATTTTAAGAGCTTGAACGGGGTAGGGGTGCAGGGTATGGTGAAAAATGTTGTATTGGTTTTCCCACAAGGTTTTACATACAGACAAAGGCGTAGGATTTTGTATTTAAATACTGAAGGACAATGCTATATGATAATGTCAAATTATAAAAGTAATTCCTTTTGGAGTCTAGACGCATGTTATGGCGACTGAGGAATAGATGACTGACAACTACGTCTCAGGCTCAGCTCTGTTGAATCATGCCAGACAACACATTTTAATAATTGGTGGTATCTTTAGGGTAGAACAGGACGGAGCCTAATGGGGTTTCATCAACTAGAGCCATTACAAAGTACATAAATAATTGATTAACCATAAATAAAATAGAGATTCGATCAAACACAATCCTTTGTTAAAGTTTGAGCTTTGCATAGTAAGCATATATTTTATCCCCAAGTTCAACTTTTCATTTTAAACGGAAAGCAAAGATAACCTACTTGTTTCTAGCATTGAAGCAGAACGGTAATTGTATTAAATATATATTCTTTGTTATGTCCCTTGAATATATTCTATGCAACTAAAATTTTGCAATCGAATGCTATACCATGCATTATAAATAACAGTATCAACATTAAACATTATACATTGGATAGTTTGGTTTGATTAAGGAATCATTTTATTTACCATTTCCACAAGGTAACTTATCCATATTATGTTTGATATTTTCCGTAACTTCATAGAATAAATAAACAATGAGTTTATGAACATGTTTTTGTCATACGTTGAGCAGTACACGACATTCAATAACATCGACTGTATTAGCTACTAATGTTTTTGAATGTAGATAGAAATGCATCTGCACTGTTATGATTTAACACACGTATATACATCCAGTTACACTCGGTAACATAAACGTATATATCACTCGCAGAGCAAAAGAGAACATTGAAAAATGTGAGGATGTATTGGCCTGTATTGGTTTATAAAAGTCATTACGCCTATAATCTTCAGTGTTTCAATAGTGTACCGCGCGTGCGCGCACACACACAGAGAGAGAGAGAGAGAGAGAGAGAGAGAGAGAGAGAGAGAGAGAGAGAGAGAGAGAGAGAGAGAGAATTGTATTGTCAACATGCTGAAATATTATTTCGCGATCATGCCTGCTATAGTGAAGTATAGTCACAATAAGTGATTGTAATTTCTTCCAACGTAACACAGGTTTCATACTAATAACGTGTGCATGGCATGAAAAAGTCATCACGCTAAACTATTCTCATGCTAAAAATGCTGCATATTTATATCACCAATTCTTCTTTGCAAACTGAAAGTCTGTAAAAAAAAGGAAGTTTTCCCCACTCTGGTCTAAATTAGTATGACTTCCCTTCCATGTAGATGCACATGTTTTTATATCAATCTTATAATTTTCCCTAGCAACCCGGTACAAAAGATCGCCATAAAGGAACAATTCTATACTTTGTATTCAATCGTATTCATAAATTAGTTACTTGTCTACGCATGGGACATCCATGCAATATATTATGTTCACAGATACATTTATTCAATGCGATTCTTAGCTTTAGTACAGAGATAAAGAAGTTTAATTTATTGGAGATCGCTTGATATAACAGGTCTGATGATATTGCATGCTTCCGTTCAAGTGTTGAAAGGCTCAGAATTGGCTACTGGCATTGGTAAAATGTAATGCTAATGGATTTATTTACATTAAAACACACACCTTTAGAATCCAGCAAACACCTTTATAATATAGAAATCTCTGTTTGGATTATTATCCAGTTAACTTCCATTCATTTTAGTGCCCACATTTTAATCCAAGCACTCTACCTGTACTATCATGTAACAGATTTCTGATTATTATCAAAACCCACACCCCTATATCAAACAAAATGGTATGAATGTTAATTCACACGCTTATACTTACGTTTACTTACGTTTACGTAAACATACTATTACACAAAAAGAGAAATTCGATATAAAAGAACGGTGATGAAATATTAATTTTTTGATACACAAATATTCAAACTGCTACGATGGCCTAGTGATTAGAGCGTCCGCCGTGGAAGCGGAAGGTCATGGGCTCGATCTCCGTCCGAGTCATACCAAAGACTTACAAAAACGGTACTTAACAGCTGCCTTGCTTGACGCTCAGCATTAAGAGGTTAGTGTTAGGACTGGTCGGTCTGGTGTCAGGATAATGTGATATGCTGTATGTCTGCATACAATCACAAACAAGGGTAGGCGGCATGTATTACTGGGTTTAAGGTTACCTTATAGAACTAAGTTTGGGTTTTACTAAATGTGTACTCTTTTTAACCTATACCATTTTGTGTGACGGAGCATGATGACTCGTGGTCATGCCACCTATATTGACTAATTTGGGGACGGTTTATTGGTTTTAAGGTAGATTTAAACAGCCCGTTTGTGAAAGAAGACACATATAGCAGAATAGATATCATTATTGAATAACACTTCAATATAAGCTATCCGACGAGAGATTATAAATATTTATTGATATATTCTTGTCGTTCTTACTATGGCGACTCTGGTTACCTGCTGTCTATTTTCATTGTCATAGACACGTGAACCTGTTATTAGATTACATTACCCGTTGGCCAAATGGATTACTCTCAGCATGACGTAAAAGAGACAGGGTATACCATCAGAATTGTTGCCGGGTCTGCAACACCCATAAGCGATGCCAAGCCCGACTGACCCGAAGCGCAGCTTTGAATCCATCAGCCAGTTTGGCTTCTCTGTCCCACCGACAGGGTCATATCGAAGGTTCCATTTATTTGATTGATGCTTGTACTGTTGGTTGGTGAGGTGTTCCTTGTTGAAGCAAGCTAGACTTTCCCATACTTGCCCGTTTCTTTAATAAAGTGGATCATACTGTTGCATGTCAATGTCAAGTTACTTTTGTTATTAATGCAGACATCTGGGTATCTATAGTGTGATCCAGGTTTTTGCTGATTAGTCATGATATTTCTATGGCTTCGGTATCTCTGGTAATCTCTGAAGACATGATTAAGATCTTTCAGTGTGGGTTAGTAAGGGAAATTAATGCCCATTGCTTTGTCCGTTATTATTTGCCAAAACTATTTTCAAGTAGTGGTTTTCCTGTTTTAAATTAGTTTATGGTCACGCCATTGAATTGTGTTGGTTGATTTGACTGTTTTGTGGGTAGAGCACTGGTGTTGACCTTTGGTACAATTCCATTCCTTTTACATTTGGTGCCAATCATGTATCTTATTTGACTATATATTTTCTGTATGTTATAAAGTAGTAAAACGGGTTGTCAGCTATTTAGGTTTTCCATGCCTTTAAGATCGGCCTTTTCATTATAGATTACTATGTGATGTGACCCAATAACAATTGACAGTTTGATCGTTGTACTTATTTATTTTGAGTCGACGTTTTGTGTCTTTCAGACAGTTGTGTGATAATTTACGATAATATAAAATATAAGTAGTGTGTGGCCCATTTGAACATAAATTTCGCATTTCTCAGCAATATATACTAAATTTCCGTGATTCATGTCTATATAAATGGTCAACAAATTTGGATATAGTTTAAATACATATATAAAAACATAAAAGACTTGTAGGGTTGCTAGGCACGAAAATAACTTTCAAAATGTTTTAATATCACGTTTAGTGCTATTTTGGATTATAATTGTATTGTTAGTCTGTGTGATTATGATTAGCACTTACTTCGTACGGGTTTGTATCCCGTTGTCAATGTAGTTCCAAATCAGTTTTTGGACGTTGTGTTTTGTTCCCTTTGAAATTCTGTAACACTGTTTAGCGTAGTACATGTATATTCATTTTCTGAGATAAAGAATTAAATTCTGATAGAGATCACATTGTAACAATTTAAACCATTACGGATGATACAACATTCCAAATGATATGAAATAAACCTACCATATATTATTCAGTGTTTATTCTACAGTAGCGTGTTGTAACCGATGGCCTAGTTATATATTGACTCTAGTGATAAAATATTAACTATTTTGTTGTTATATATTTGCTACGTATTGAGATTCAATTAAATAAATATATTAACATATCAGTAACTAAGTTGCAATAAATAACTAAATAATGTTTAGAAGGGAGCATTCATTGTAATATTCCTAAAGGGAGTATTCACTATTTCTATATTGCCTTTACGTGACATTTAGTTGGCTATAGAGAAGAAAAAAACAATTCTAAATTTATATTTAAAAGTATTAGTGCCTTTTGGTTCATAATAATACTAGACTCACTGAGAAGCACGTTCGAGTGGTATGGTTTTTCATGTATTCTCGAATTACCTTTGTTATAGGTTGTACTATATATACTGAGAAATACATAGTGTTTTTAGTGATCGTTTGATTATGTACATTATTAACTTTACACTGAGCCATATTTATGTGATGAAAGAATTTTAGGTGTTATCCTTTTTCAGAGTTTTGACTGAAATATTATATTTTTATTCATGATCAGATTGTGCGTATTATACCGTTAATAGTTACCATTACTAGCGTTTATTAAATTGTTCAAACGTAAATAGCTTTCTGTCTCGTAAATAAAATTATTCCAAGTTGACATCTAGTCAAAACTGACATTGTGCTGAATAAATGCTCGGGACATTAAATTTTTTGGTGACAGCGGTGAGATCTTTGAATTAGTGCTTGCATTATCTTCATTAGGTGCAACATCAGGCTCTGATTCAGGACGTCATCAAGGGATTCATCACCTGCTGTTTGGAACCCTGTCGGTGGAATGCGTCTCCCACCTTCCCGAGCTATGATCCCAGCGTCACCAAGAGGGTGGGGAAGTCTTAATGCGTCATTAATGTCCTTGTAGCCCAGATCGGGAGGTGGTTAATGAAGTTGAATATGAAGCTTCAAGTGAGGATGATGTCGTATAGCGTTTATTAAATTGTTGAAACGTAAATAGATTTCTGAAGTTGTTTCTTCTTGTGGAACTGTTCGCTTCAATCGATCTTAGGACGCTTAGCAGGTCCATGATTATTATATTCCTTGTAGTATTATGTGTTATTATCTAAGGAAGAGTTTCAACAATGGCCCATAATTCCGCACTGTATATAGAACATTCATCTAGTAGTCTTGTCCCTAACTCGATGTTTCTATCAGCGATGAATATAGCGGCTGATTTTCTGTTACCTTACGAAGATCTGATTTCATCCACATAGATTTTAGTGTAGTCATAATTTTCAGTAATGCCATGAGTTTTGCCATTATTTGCCTTGGTTGTTATTATTTGGAACCTCACGTTAATGCAAGACGGTGTATATATATTCATTCCTTTGCATATCCAAGGTGAGAGGTCCATATATATATTTGGTTCAGATTGTACTGTTGTAATAATGTTCAATTCTTTTGGTTAATTTTTTTTTCTCCATGTAAATTGAGAATCAGTTTATATCTGAAACATCTATTATGGTTTTCAGTTATAATTTGTTGGGTGTAATTTGTCGTGAATCCTATCCAGGTTGCATAGTTCAGTATCGGTTCACTCTAAGATGTAACGGTAGTTCACTTGTTGATGTTTGTAATTTTTCTCATGATATACTTTTCGATACTCCAGTAGATAGTCTGATGTTTTAGTAATGGATGGTGCGTTACTGGTAAGGAAACAGGAAATTATATTCCCCTTTTCGTTCGAAGTAGTGATTTCTATTTGATTTTAAATTTCCTCTCCTGAAATGCAAAAGTCCTCCAATAACATTCTTGGAAACAGAGACGTGAATTTATACTTAAATTTCAATTACAAATTTCTTATTCAATTATATGCGAACTTTATTGTATTTGTATTCACAAGTGAGAATGTAAACGAAAACTATACATGTGACAATTTATTTTGTGAGAATTGTGCAGGCATCCTTGTAGGTAGGTAAGTATTACCATTGTTATTGATAATGATGCGTAACATTCATATGTCATCCTTCTTTAACACAATACATATGAATACTGTTGTCCTAAGAAATCTTAATAGGTAAATTGCTCATGTAATGGTTTATAGTCGAAAAAATATCTAAACATTCGACACCAAAAGCAATATCACTATTAAATGCATGTTACGTCTCTATTTGCAGGCCGTTCCTTCAGTGTTTCCAGGAGATGTGGATATCTAATCGGATCATACGAGGAGGTCGATATCGACGTTGCACGTCGCTTGTACTAGCAACCGTTATCTGTTCTTTATTAATTATTTACTTATATCTTTACGTTAACGCCTTCAGAGGTATCAAAAGTGCAAAACTGTTAAAACATGTCCAACGGAATCAGAGCGCTGTTCAACCTATACCATCACCATGGAAGGAACGGGTTCAAGAACTGACACACAATCAAACGAAGCCTCTACTTACATTATTCACTACATGGATTGATAACGATGACAAGAAACTAGTTCATAATATAACGACAGTGAATTGGTTATCACTCCGTCCTTTTGTTTTACCAATTATATTCACAAATGAAACCGCACTAGCAAAGACTTGTGAAATTGCAGGCTGGAAGACAATGCCTCTAAGAGTCATAGCCGCGGATGGTGTTCCAGTTCTAAAGTATATGTACATAGATGCAATGAAAAGTTATGAGTCCTATTTGTATGCATTCGCTAACGGTGACATCTTATTCACAGATACTTTGGTTGATACACTGGTCGAAATCCTTCAAGATAATTCGACCTCTCATAAACATACTTTGATTATCGGCAGAAGAACCAATACTAACAATATAAAATTGGAGGAAGTGTCATCCTGGAAGGAACTAACAACTGTGGCTAAGAAAAGGGGTACACTTTTCAGAAGTGACGCAGAGGACTATTTCGTCACGTCAGCATCGTATCCGTGGCACGAAATACCCGAAATTGTGGTTGGACGCAGAGCCTATGATAACTGGCTGGTTCTAAATGCACGGAAGCAGAAACATCGAGTGATAGACGCATCTATGACAATTCTAGCCATCCATCAGACCACTAATGATGGCAACTACGAATATAAGAAAAAGAAAACAAGGGAATATAATCATATTTTGTTACTTTCACTGTACAAAAGTATAAAATACAATTTAGGAGACTGTATATGTGCGGAATATGAAACAACAATGCATGCTGAAAACATTTTGATCACTCCACGACGATTAAAATCGTTTTGCAAACTTAGATAAAATATTAGTCTATCACGTGATGCTACGAATTGCCTTCATTTTATATGCCAGCAAAATATCTGCATATACTTCAATGTTTATAACTTTTATGTTCTTAGAAACTATTTTCATTTCTTGTCCCGTTAAAAAGATAATGATCAAAAACACTTCCGGCAACATAATTCTTGAGTTAATTTACATGTATATAGTGTCTGGTATTAGCAATACGTTTATGTTGTTATATCATCTATCAGTTTTAAAACGAGTACTGTAGAAGCATATAATATTCGAAATGTTTCTTTTATGAGTGTAAATTGCCTGCGTTGGTGCCCTGGAAGTCGCGGTTTCGAACACCGGCAGAGTCTTACGGAAGACATACAATTTGTACTAACAGTAGACTTGCTAGACGCGCGTCAATAAGCTAGTTTTAGGACTGGTAGACCTGGTGTCAGGTGCAGGTTATACTGAGGATATAATTGAAGATTATGGAATTATGGACCTTTTTTGTCGGATCGTGGTCATTAAATACAACCGTATCTACTTTTTATTAAAATCAAACTGGCTTAATATTTTCATTTTTATGATGTGAAAAGTCTTTCATTCAGGTTAATGGATTAAATCAGTTACTGCAACGTACCTACTGTATTTGTTTCTATTTCTTGGTTTGCTTTTGCTCTTCACATTTTCTTGTTTCATTTATTCTTCGTGTAAGGATTGATTTTTTTAACTAACTCGTAGTAATCATTTAAATTTTGCTTATCTTTGTATGCATATTTTCGCTAACTTATATATTCATATCTCCGCGCTTTCTAAATAAACAGACTTCTGAAAAATCTAATTTCATAAACCTATTTCAACCGTATAAAAATTGTTTCTGCATCGTCATATTTTTTACTTTAAGCCTAAAATACACTTTGCCTCGTCCAACGTTCTGAACACTATCATACGACACTACTTAATTAAAAGTCAATCACGGCCCAAGTCAGGAACATTGAGAACTGTCAGTTTTGAGTGAAAAGAAATCAAAGAAGATCACATTCATTAAAATCAACTTACTATAAAATGGCATATACAGGAAAACATATGAAATATTATAGTTGACTATTGTTTCATAATGAAATATTTTAGAGAGTATTGTTTACTGAATGAAACACATCTCTCTCTCTCCCTCTCTCTTTCTCTCTCTCTCTCTCTCTCTCTCTCTCTCTCTCTCTCTCTCTCTCTCTCTCTCTCTCTCTCTCTCTCTCGATCAATCGTGCATGGGCACACACACATATGACATAGAAAGATTAAAAACGAAGCAGTTTCGATTTCATGTTTCTTCTCAAAACTCAATACACAAAAAAATCCATTGAATAATTTATTGAGAGATACAGAATAGGACTGCAGGCATTATTCTCCAGATATGGCTGGATCAATTCCAGAAACAGATCACTAGAATCGTGCCTAAATGTGAGAAGACACATACATGTAGCAAGGGTAACGGCAAACTATAAACAAGTACATGCAGCGAATCCTCCTGCGAAATAATAATAATAATCTCGACAATAACTATTCATTTCTGGTTGGATATGCGATCATAATCTAATGCAGTATTTGATATTTTTTCAAATTACCATTCGATTGATTTATGAAATGGGGAAAGGTAAGACATGTAAGATGGGTTTCATTTTCGCTTGGTATCACTGTGTATTTCGGTGCCTCGACTGTTAAATATTTATATTAAGACACGATGTATTGTGCGGAAACGATAAACTAATCCATATATTGATATTTGTTCCCTACTAGAACTAATGTGCTTACCAGGTAGTTGGATGGAGTCTTGGCACGAAACACTTCAATACCTCGATTGAACGGTTCAACGTATCTTAACATTTCACGCTGAAACAAAAATAAACAAAAAAGAAACACCGGTTGCAAATCTCATTATTATCGACATCAGAATCGGGTTTTTCAACCCATCATAGTTCAATTGCGACCGTATTGTATCTTTACCTCTAATAAGACTGATATGAAGCGGAGTTGTATATACAATAGTCTTGTTTAAGGTCGTGCAGTGGACACGTTTAGTAATAAAAGAAGAGTCTCTCTCTCTCTCTCTCTCTCTCTCTCTCTCTCTCTCTCTCTCTCTCTCTCTCTCTCTCTCTCTCTCTCCTGCACACACAAGCACATATGCATATTACTAATGATGACAAGTACGATTGCATAGGGTATGTATGCAGACATCCACACAATCAATGTCTAGTTAGCACACACAAAAAATCAATACAAGTTTAATTTCTTAAAATAAACGTTCCAGCTTTTACATTATTCACGTAAAGAACACACATGCAGAGTCTAAGACCTTTTCCCAGATAGAATATCATTACAGCCTGCATGACAAGACAAAAAGGTTGGGTTTCGTTACAAGCTGTTCCAGGGCAAACAGGTTGACTCCATTCGTCGCCTTTTTCGATATGCAGGAGGGCTCATATAGTCTATTCTACAACACTATCTTCAGCGAAATGATGCTGGTAAATTGTGATCTCCGGGTTCTATAACTATGTATACAATTACGAGAAAACTAGATAAAAATAAATTGTACTAATTAAATGCAAATCTAATTTGTATTTTGTCACCACAAAACATGATGCATTTAAACTGCTTTCGTAACATTTTAATTGTGAATTTATTAATCTAATTAGATTGTTTTGTTGCACATCCCTATATTACTATTTACTGAACATAATTTCCATGGGTAAGAAGCTTTTCTAAATTGATCTGTGAAAGTATGATTCAAGTGAGCAAAATAATTATTGCTCGTTATTTGTATGTTGATGTAATTGGTTGTATGGCTGTATGGCGATGTGATTGGTTGTTTGGCTGTATGTCGATGTGATTGGTTGTTTGGCTGTATGTCGATGTGATTGGTTGTTTGGCTGTATGTCGATGTGATTGGTTGTTTGGCTGTATGTCGATGTGATTGGTTGTTTGGCTGTATGTCGATGTGATTGGTTGTTTGGCTGTATGTCGATGTGATTGGTTGTTTGGCTGTATGTCGATGTGATTGGTTGTTTGGCTGTATGTCGATGTGATTGGTTGTTTGGCTGTATGTCGATGTGATTGGTTGTTTGGCTGTATGTCGATGTGATTGGTTGTTTGGTTGTATGTCGATGTAATTGGTTGTTTGGCTGTATGTCGATGTAATTGGTTGTTTGGTTGTATGTCGATGTAATTGGTTGTTTGGCTGTATGTCGATGTGATTGGTTGTTTGGCTGTATGTCGATGTGATTGGTTGTTTGGTTGTATGTCGATGTGATTGGTTGTTTGGTTGTATGTCGATGTAATTGGTTGTTTGGCTGTATGTCGATGTAATTGGTTGTTTGGCTGTATGTCTATGTGATTGGTTGTTTGGCTGTATGTCGATGTGATTGGTTGTTTGGCTGTATGTCGATGTGATTGGTTGTTTGGTTGTATGTCAATGTGATTGGTTGTTTGACTGTTATGGTTAAGGGCTTCGCTCCATTTGTCAACATGACAGCCAGTATATTTAGTAGATATCGAACTCGGGGAAAATGCTGATATAAAAAAACGACCCGCGGGCACCAACAGGAAAGTGTTCTCACTTACCCACCTTAGCCGAGAACCGAGAGTCAAACCCACACTGTCGGAGATTAGATATCTTTAAACGATAAAGACAAACGCCTTAGTCAACTCAGCGAACTGGCGGGGGGGGGGGGGGGCTACTACTACTACTACTGTACTCTGGGTCCCGAGTGAACGCACAAATAATATATTAAGATGCTCTAATCCCCAAATTCTCACAGATAGAAAAACTATAATTTCACACCTGTGTGAGCAATCGTTTCGAGCCGAATATTATTCTTTCATGTGAAGCAATACAGATGTGGTTGCAACAGTTGCCTACCCTTTTTGTAGGTGATAATGAAGAGAAGTGGGAGCGTGGGAGGCGTCAGTCAGACAGATTTTCTTTTATCAAACAATACACTAAAGTATAAGTTAAGTATTCCCGAATGGGAAGAAATTCATTGCAAGATCAGTCCGGTATTAACCAGTGTGAGGCTGCACAATTTCAATCGTGTATTTTATAACTAGAAATGAAGTTCTAGTGTCGTGCTGTTCTGAGTCAGAGGAAATGTTAAATATTATTGCTAACCTATTTCTGGAAATCTTCAGCGCTATCTATATATAATTATAATCGGTGTTATTATCAGATTATGGTCTTCTGGAAACATAATCGACTCTTAAAAAATTATCGCCCCATTAATTTTAAGATTAGTTAAAATGCAATAAATGTTGTAAAACGATAAATGATTTCACAAAAAGATATTAACATCCTTGAGGATGCATTGTTTTCAGTCTGACGTTGACATTTGAAAACAAAGACATAACAGAAAACAACCAGATAGTCTTAATACATGCAACTGGTCATTCCGAAGGAACCAAGCAACTGTGTAAGCGTGGCGTGATAACCCATTCTCTGTCATATTTTTAAGAACTGCAAATGTAGACATTTCCTCTAATCACATAATGACCTTACATCACGAAATTCGAATTTCACAGTTGTATAGTTTTTCTCTTGTTTCTCGTCTGTTTTTCTTCTTCATATGCCCTTTGGTGCCGAACATTAGTATCTCACGCCAAAAGACCCAAACGTATAATACAAAGAATTCCTTACTCAACTTAGACATCTTAAAAGAATAATTTATATGAAGAAATTAGGGTGTATCCAATTTAAGAAACTAATTTAAAAATACTTTATTATTACAATAATAGATCAAGTAACAAATCAAGAATCGTGTACAATCACGCTGATTGCTCTGAGCTGGTGTGGTTTATTTGTTGAAATACTTTTTGTTAACCTTTATCAGCAATCTTTCGGGGTAATATATGTACACATTTGATCCAAATTGCGAACACCTCCATAATAAATCAAATGAAAATTAATGTCTAGTTGAGTCCCAAGGTCAGCTTATTCACTGCCGATAATTCCAAACAGTTACGCTACTAGATGTTTGAAGGTCTCAGCAAAATATTGGAATACATTTTTCATCTTTTGATTCGCTTGTCCATTAACGACTTCGTGCTACCTTTTCTACCACCTCCAGGAAAAATAAATTAACTCTTGTCATCGGGCTGCCACCAGTTAAACATTTTACTACACTTGGTATGGATAGAGGAAATGGTGATCCTATCATGTATGTATCTGTAATACATGTTTTTCTTTGAACATTTCTGTAACTTCGCAGGCAAAGGCAACTTGTTATTGACTATTCAAAGTATGCTTGTGGGATTGTCTCCACCTGATGCGTTTCACACTACTTGTTCTCGATTGCATTCAGTATTATGCAGCATTTCTGAGCCTTTTAGTTGCATCTGCTGCTCTGTGCATGTCCGTTTTTGTTTCCTTATCTGTGTGTCAAATTACCTTTATGCGTCTAATTACATTTGTTATATTGTTATATAATATATATGTAAGCAGTTTGGTTAGGTCTATTTTGTTTTGTCATTATCAGATTTCAGGATTCCCGAGAATAGTTGTACAATTATGAATCTAATGAATCTAAGTCAGCTTTGACTGGAACCCGCGACGTATTGTTTTGCAATCCAATTTTACTGCATATATATATATATATATATATATATATATATATATATATATATATATATATATATATATATATATATATATGACAGACAATCTGACTATTCGATATATTTTGCAATATGACTGTACCGTTATACTAGCATAGCGCTTCTCAGTTTATTTCCAGTTGGTATTTTTAATATCTTCTAAAGATGGGGATAAATGGGTACATCAATGTCGATTAAGTCGTCTTCCCAGCTATTCCCATTTTAGTTAACCAGATCGAGCCCGGTCCTTAAATTTCAAGACTCCTGCTTAAAACAATAGATCGTAAGAGCTGCTTTTCAGTTTTACACAACAAAAAAAAAACCCACAAAAACAAAATGATGAAACGTTTTAACTGCCAATGCCAAATGCCTACTAGTTTAGAAACTTTGTGACTTTGCCTATAAGAGGCACAGTCGCGGATGATGTTCCAGGTCTGAAGTATATATATATATATATATATATATATATATATATATATATATATATATATATATATATATATATATATATATATATATATATATATATATATATATATATATATATATATATATATATAGATATATATATATATATATATATATATATATATATATATATATATATATATATAAGGTCTTTTAATCATATGCTATCTGTTTGGTTCTAAAAGCACGGAGGCAGAGATATCAAGTCATATCGACTCATCAAATACAATTCTAGGTGTGTACCAGACAAGGAAAGCTGGCAACTTTGAAAACTTGAAAACAGAAACGAATGAATATGATCATAATTAAATTGCATCTTTGAACAAAAGTATAGAACACAATCTGGGAAATTGTGTATGTGCACAAAAACAATAAATACTCGATCTCTCTTAATCTCTTCTCGAGATTTACCCACAAATGGCCGAATCCGATAAATAAATTAAAATATATGACTAAATACAACTAATTATTCTGTTTATGAAAAAGGTACCACTGATATATTTCTGTAAATTGCAGCTTACTGCATCTGGTACTCTTGTAATACTTTACTTTCTTGTCCCCGCTAGAAAGGTAATCAGCCAAATCACTACATTAAGTCTTCCTGATTTATTTTACATTTTGAAATGTGTGATACTAATGGTGAATTTATTGGAAGTGTCTTAAACGAAATTTACTTTACAAGATAACTAAACCAGTCAATATGAATATTGGTTTAATGCATAAACCAGTCAATATGAATATTGGTTTATCGCATAAGAGTGTATTCGGATCGCTTCTCCTGATACAAGAACGGGTTAGTTCAATAAATGTGTATCAAATCGATAGAATATGTGATCGTTTAGTTGTGGAGTTCGCCGTTTATCTTACCATATCGTGTCCTCACTATTAAAAGGTCAAAGTACGTCTAAGGTATTCAGCACCTATCTATATATCGAATCAATAATATTAGATTTAATTATATTTTCCTACAAAGTTGCTAAATCATAGCTTAGAATTAAATTAAATTAAATAATTATACAGCAACAATGTGTATCGATATAAATCTTAAACTTCACACTAAATCGACCATTTATTCCAGTTAGAAGTGAGTAATGGGTTTTCTCGATTATGTTATCTTCTTCTGTTCATGAATTGTTTGTTTAAAACCGACTGAAGACATGACAAGTCGAAAAAAACCTTCGCTTCATTAACATTATCAAGAATATTTGAAAATCAAACATGACCTAATGTTTCTATAAAAACAACGCTTACACTTATTTTGGTTTTGATCTTTGCAGACATTAAACTGGCTCCTGAGCGGAAACGAAATCTGCATCAATATATTTTCCTTCCGTCAATATGATGGCATAGTAGTGTTAAAGTTACAAAGAGTGATTATCCTGATAAAACCTGTTTTCATAATTCTTCAGATGGAAATATGTATTTCTCAACAAATTACCACACTGACTAACATTTTCAAAAAATGCTTAGATTTGTTTAATTCAGCGACTTATCTAACTTACATTTACTGTATCAAATACTACTGCTACATAATTTATTTTAAAAGTCACAAGTTGAGAAAATATAAATTTGTCGGCTTTAAGAGTCCACGTTATGATTTCCTAATGAGAAACTGAGATAAAACTTATTGCGTCAAAACCTTTTTGAAATTGATACATATGACTAAACTGTCTTGGAATAGACGTGCTTGCCAATTACAGCCTCTTGTTGACAATGTCTTGCTTACCAGTTACATCCTATTGTTGAGAATTTCTTGCTTACAAATTACAACCTCTTGTTAACAATTTCTTGCTTACCAATTACAACATCGTACTGACAATGTCTTGCTTACCATTTGCAGCCTCTTTTTGACAATGTCATGCTTACCAATTGCAACCTCTTGCTGATAAGACATTGCTTACCAGGTACAACATCTCGTGGATAATGTCTTGCTTACCAGGTACAGTCTCTTTTAACCAAACAAAATAACATATACTGAGTTTAAACAGCAACACTGACTCCAAGAAGGTATTAACTTCATATACCAGAAAATAACTAAAAAGATATCGTTCTGAAAGACATGATTAATTGTGAGCGTTGAACTCTGTCTTGGTGGTTCCGTATCTGTATTCATACAACGCGCATAAATCATACATGCAGATAGGACCCAAAACAATCAGCTACATGTACCGAGATAAGAATGTGCTACTTCATTCAAAATGTTGATTGAGGAAACGGACATTGGATGTATCCTTCGCGTCAGGTGGTGAACGTTTGCGCATTAAATGGCGTCTTAAATTCAGGTCCAATTTAAAATTTAGTGTCACAGTGTTTTTTTTTTATTTACAAGATTGTTTGTTTGATCATCCAAACATTGTCGACACTTCAAAATCTGTAATAGATAGTCTGCTAGAAACGACTGCATTTGCAGATCACATGGTACGGTACTAGTGCATCGTTTCAGTACAAAGAGATTCCAAGAAAAAGGAAAGACCATTTTCAGCATAGGCGCTTGCCAGAAAATATGAATTCCATACATAAATGATGCGATGAACGAGAGTGCTCCCATTCCATTTAATCATCAATTAATGTCATCCATGCAATCAGAAGCCACTCTAAAATGGCGAACTATCTAGAGAAATCTATTCCAAGACTTTATCCGCAGCTGTGGATGTCTTCATGGCACAAAGAGATAAATATGTTCAGTTCTGGTGTTAAACTTCTCGTATGGCAGTATACAGATACACCTACCCAGAATATTACAGACGACCCTCGTGATTTTACTATCTACCTTGGTAGATAATCTCCAGATTATTATTTTCATGTATAGTATACATAAGCACATTAGGGATATACCTTTCGATCTTACCTTCCAACAGATTAACGACTGCAAAGATGTAACTGGCTGATTAATCATCGAAAGCAAATGGGGACTGCTTGTGCCAAATACTTGCTTGTTTATTTAAAGAAGCAGAATATAAACTTGTCTTTAAACGATACTATTATTATTTCTCTATGAAGCAATAAATATATAAAAAGTCTAAAAATGTGCCATGATCTTGATGATCACGTCTAAATTTTACAAACTACTCAAGAAGTATGGCTCTCTGCACCTGTCTGAAAGTGACTGACTATAGGTAAGATTATCAAAGTTGAGAGGCACTCTGTTTCTGTAATCCCTTTAACATCCAGATTACTGGACCAACGGATTAAAGCAAAACTGATTGTGACAAATGACTCACTGAGCACAAAACCACTTTTTGCTTTGCTTCAAGGATTTCAAAGTGGCTTAATCACTTTGAACGATAATGCATGTCGTTTGTAGACGTATTTATTAAACAATGTAACTGTGTCTGTCTCTAGCAAATACGTATCTCTTCCTCATCAATGACATGCTACGAAAGACGAAGAGGACGGTAAATATTTTAATCAGGAAAAATATCATTGATTTGACAGTATTACTAAACATTTCACTAATACAGAGCTCATTGTACCAGTCACGGAATGGTATAAATCCTGCTATTTATTAAATACATGTACACGAATTTTGTTTTTGTGTACAACGATACCCGAGGGTGAAATGTAGATTGTGTTCCATAAAAGGTTGCACGTGTGAAGTGCTTTTGATGGGACGATGCACAGACGATATCTGTGTATAAATACCTCACTGTAGGTAAAGGTGTTGACGTTACAGATAGTCTTTCAGTGAGAAGGTCTACTATAAGAACTTGCACAGCTTCAGCGCTAGAGGTATGCAGGTTTATTAATTTCTTGTATATAAGAAATAACTATTGTACTACCAATTTTATTTTTGTACATGTTGTAGCTTTGGTTTACGTAGTATAATGCACACACACACACACTATATATATATATATATATATATATATATATATATATATATATATATATATATATATATATATATATATAGATATATATTCTTGTTGGCGACTTAGCAAGGATTTGTATTAGTAATATCTGGCTACATTTTTAAGAATAGTTTAGTACGGTATGATTCTTATCTAGCATGGTTGCTTTTACTTTTGAACTTGTTCTTTTGTAATTATTGTCACGATTATGTAATCTGTATAACTCATACAATTATTACGTTCTTAAACCCAAGTACATGGTGTTGGATATGTTTGTAGCTGTCCTGAATGTTTGGAATGTGTAGAGCTGGGTAGAGCCGTCCAGAGTATCTGGAAATTCCAGAGGGCTTGGAGTGTAGAAAGTCTCTAGAGTGGCTAGAGTTACCAGAGTGAATCGAGCGTTCAAAGTCATCGGTATGATCGAATTCTACGTGGTGCAAGCTGTAACGCCAGCCACAGGAATTAATCGTAGCAGTCGTGAAGCTGAAATAAAAGTATGCTTATGACAGAGTGTATCTCCTTACATAAAATATATTAGCGGGGGCTAATTTTGGGGTTAGTAAAACCCATTGCATCTTTCGGGACTGTTGGATAAATTATATATCTGTCCTGTCTTTTGCATACGTTCACTGAGTGAATTCAATTTACTACATGAGTAAAAATCTACATTGTTTGTTAGCTGTGTAAACTATATCCAACTTTTATTGTGAAATCAATGTGAACTATTCACCATTTGTCTTTTATTTTGTAGAGAAATTTTGTTGTATTTTTCATTATTATATTTGTGCGTTCTTATATTAATTAATCCAATATATATATATATATATATATATATATATATATATATATATATATATATATATATATATATATATATTCATAATTAATTGCTCATTCAAATCATTCATTATTAAATATTATATCTCGTCAAAAAGTGTTCTATTGTGAATCCACAAATCCCACCCTGGTTATCTTGTTACCCTACCTCAGTGGCAGTACTCACAATGTGATGATGTTTTAAAGTTCAAGAGTCACAGCTCAAATTTAAATATTGGTTATACAGTTAGGAACACCTCCGCTGCATTGTGTTAATGACAATGCCGCGAACTGTTACAGGAGTATTTATTAATCGGTTTAAGATCTACCACGTCAGACTACTTCGAGATTTGGACAGATTTGTTTCACAATTTCCCACAAGAAGGAGATACAGTTATTTATGTATTGCCTTGCTAGTTTTAGTCTGTGTCAAAACACTATGATGCATATAATGTGCCTCCTCTTTGACAGTATTCAGCATGACTTCCCATTACATCTCATACTTCTACCAATTTGCGTCGTGTAAGGTATATCAATGGTCTTGGAAAAAAAATCTAAGTTTGCGTTTAAATGTGCTAGAAGATATTCTTAAGGAAACGACTAAACGGTTAACTATGGTAACACAAACACAAACACAATTCACATTATTCGTCAAAACAACGTTGTTTGCAAGAAAATTCAACAATGAACAAAAACGAAAAAGACATGAAGTAACTTGGAATACTGTTTTTTTTTGGGGTGGGGGGTCGATTCTTAAAAAAAGAGTAACTATTTTCGAAACAAGAAATTATGTCCACGAAGTATAATGATTTGTTTGTTTCTACGATGGGATCCTAATGGTTGAACTAAATTATCAAAACCAACCCAAAATCTCACATACAAAAGAAAGGTAAAGTAGAGAGTGGACATGAGTTCACGTTCAGAATTGTCATAACAACAACAAAGGAAATACGCACCCCTTTTTAGACGCCTTGTACATCAACTATAAAACATCGTTATGTGACCGTCTCCTAATCTCCTCCTCCTACTCAACCGTCGATCATACCATCGAAACCTGATTCGAAACAATTTCTTTCCATCTGATGATAAATGATGAACCCCGTCTTTAACCTGATGTTTGCATCGTTTATCACTTTAACTACTGCTCTGACAATCAGGTGGGATCAACTACAAATGCTAAACAGTGTTGGACAGAACAATCATAAATAACTGTATTTGTCCAAACAAGGACTTACATAATTTATTATTCTGGAATATATAAACACCCAGTGGTGGTCAAAGTCTAATTCTTAAATGTTCCTACACTGAGTCGAGAAACACTTCAATCTAACTGACGAACTGTTGAACAGGATTTACTTAAATGTGTCTGAATTTCATCTCAACGTTGCCTTAAGAACAAGGACAAAGCTAACTGATTAGCCAATTAGTATGTATCAAAGCCAGTGTCGATGCGTTAACGGAACATTCAGAATTCCACTAAAGAATGAATCTGCCTGTTAATGTTCTTTGAGCACACTGACTGGTAAGATTCCTTGATAATGATACTTACGCAGCTATTCAGACTACACAGATTTTTTGACATTCCAATGTCCTAAAATAAAAATGGATTCATGCAAGGGAAGACTTTGCTGGATTAAAGAAGAAGGCAAGTTCCCATTCTGATATATCCTTTGTTAAAAGGTCTTTAACTTTTTGTTTAGTTGGGGTACACGTGGAGGAAACCTAAAATGGACAAAACTTTCTTGAGGAACATTAAACCAGAACAGCAGGATCTTGTGGAAGGAAGAAAACTAATATTCGTTCGTGAAATAAAGTGAATCAGATTACATGACTGGCATAAACAATAGATGCTTCTCTCAGCTCCTAATCCAAATTGCACAGACGTTTCGCACAAACAACAAGAGTTACAATCGTTGTTAGATAGGACAAATTAGTCAGAAACAGAAAATGCGCTGAGATAATACAGTTTGTACAACGTCTTCAATTGTTTTATCACAAAGCTTTAGACTAGACGGTGAAACCCATTCTTTGACATTTTCAAGCTGTAAGAAGATTCGAGGAAACGAAATGCAACAGTAGCTACCTAGAGTTGAGATACGCCAGGTAACATGTCGGACTTGAATTTGATTTAGAGAATATACTCACAGATACACCAATCAGATACGCTATTAGTTGGATGAGTATATATAAGGAAATGTTTCACTCGTGTGTGTGTGTGTGTATGTGTGTGTGTGTGTGATTTAGATTTATATCGTAACTTTTAACAACATTGTAGTCATATCGCTACGATATCTGCAGTGAGACAGTTTATAGTGATGTCTAACACTGGGATAAACGTCTAGCATGATTATCCACCCGGTGACATGAACCGACACCAGACCGACCAGTACTAAGACTAATCTCTGAATGCTGGTCGCCTATCAAGGCAGCTGTTAGTGCCATTTTTAAACTGTCTTTCCATATGGCTCGGCAGGGGTTTAAATACGTGACCTCCAGCATCTGAGGTCTGAAACTCTATCCTCTAGGCCACCGGATCGGTCACATACGTCATGAAGCTGAAATAAAACAGTGTCTTGCGTGCCTTCATCACACTACACAATGTTTCCACGTCACTCGTTAACAATACACAATGTTTCCATTTCTTTCATCGACAATACACAACGCATCCACTTCACTTGTGAAACAGAAACATAATGTTTTGTCTCGGAAGGGTTAACCACTCTCGACAATTCACGATGTTTACAATTCAAGGGTCAATACTACATCGCAAAGATAAATTTACGAGATTAAAAAATAATTTTTGCCCACGACTCTTATAAGTTTACATACATTAATGGTTGAAAATGTAGCATTTTAATGACGTTTGTCATTACAGCTAATTTTCTTAATATTTTCGATACTACATTTCATGCGCGGATTGAGACAGTAAAATTGGTGGTGATGATGCCGTACAAAAATTATAAAGTGATTATATACTATAACACTAAAGAGCAAAACACCATTCAATTAAATGTATTAATACATTTCGCATTACTTAGAAGAATGTTGCTTCTTTATTGTATTTTTTCTGCATTCAAACCTGAACTTGCGTTTTATGGATATCATGCCGTCTACTTCGGTGACAGAGACCTGCCTCATTTCCCCATTATCTGCAATCCAGATTAAGATTATGATGAGGAATAACGTCGCTGCTTACAAAAATGTGTTGTTATACTTAATCAAGAGTTTCTCACCAAAATATATTAATTTTGTTGTTGTAGTTATGTGTATTAACGTCACAGTTCAGTACAAGATAGGCCATGCATGGCGGCCGGAATAACCGGTGGCGAAGAAACCCGGGACACCCTAGGAAGGAACCATCGATCTACGGGAAGCCACTGACAAAACCTATTTCACGGATCCACGCTGATCGAGCTTGAGACTCAAAACCACGTACAAAGGGGTGAGATGAGAGTGGTTGGTACCAGAGCATGCTTCAGTCCAATAGGTCCACGCAAGGCCCAAATTATGTTTGTCTTACTGCACGGAAGATATAGAATACTCTATTGGTGACACAACATATCGAGTAGCAACTCGTTAAGTTCAGACACTGACAATTTGTATGATTAATGTAGAACTTAATTATAAAAATGTTTATACTTGAAACTTTTTTTTCTTGCTTTGTGTTCGTGTTTGTGGTTTTTGTTATATACATGAAACCTCTTCCTTGATTATAAAAATGTATTGACTACTAGGTCTAGACGATTTTTAATATATTTTCGTCTCATTATAGAGGGAAGAAAAGAAGGCGAATATGATTATGATGAAATAGCTTGACCGAGAGAAGCAACCTAGGAGAAGTCCTTGTAATGTTTTTTTTGTGAACCCCGTCAGGTACATATTAATAATAATAATAATAATAATAATAATAATAATAATAATAATATTAATAATAATAATAATAATAATAATAATAATAATAATAATAATAATAATCATAATATTATTAATAATAATAATAATAATAATAATAATAATAATAATAATAATAATATGCAATATAATTGAAAATGTAAAGAGAACGTGATTAACAGCCTATAAATAAGGGGCTTTTATATTTTATATATTAATTGGCTTATTTATTTTAGTTCAAATTTTGTTTTGCAGCCTAACGAGGTGGTGGCACAACCAGGTTAGGTTAGATGTATACCCAGGTAGTCAACCTTACAGCCAGATGTTTACTGGATTTGATTGTATACGTGTTGAATAACTTTATCAAAGAAGACATTTCTATGATTTTTTTTCCATGAAATGTTTACTTCAATTGATTGAGCAATTTCATACAACGCGTCCTTTGTTAAGCTAAATAATAAAAAGTAACCAAACCTTATAAATTTTGATACATTCTTTTCGTTTTTTTTTGCACAGTCTGTGAACATGTACTTCATTATCTATTAAAACGCTGTTTTTGCTGGTGACCACAGTCCATCAAACATTGGAACCCTAATGATACTGCCCTGCCTCTTCACCTTTGAAACCAAATAAACACATTTACACGGAAATAGCAACATTTACTTTAGAATTAGATCAGCTTAAAGAAAGATAACAATAAGACAATGGCCTACATTAAGTAAAGCGATACCGACACAAGGAAATGAAATAATGCTCAGATGAAATGCAATGTATTGAAGCGATGTATTTTTAACCTTGCGTTTATAAGAATTGTTTATATGCCCTGAACGGATGTGTCATCGGGGCAGGAAACATACATTTTCTAGCAGCAAATGAATATTTGCTCGTTAGAAAATAACAAAGAGACATCGGCTGACCGAGACGTAACTGTATTTTATTCAGTATGTAAAATGTTATTTATTTGCTTTGTGTACAACCATTCGTAATCAACACACACCCAGTGTTGATAGTAAATACATAAGTTGCATCTATTTAACTTCTTTCAATTTCGATATATCAAACCCACCCACATTTTATGTCGGTAAATTCGGTTTGTTGAGTTCAGTGCCACTAGTCTTTGGGGGAAGATTTACATGCTCGATTATAAAGAACAATGCATATGTAACTCTTCTCTTTTGGTTGCTAGGTAGGTTTTGTATTGGTGTATTGGTGTGTTTGGTTGCTAGGTAGGTTTTGTATTGGTGTGTTTGGTTGCTAGGTATGTTTTGTATTGGTGTTTTTGGTTGGGAAAGTTATATCTAATACAAGCTATCTAAACAGGCATATCTAAACAAAGTTACTTCGATTTCAATCTGTGATTAGTTTGGTATTTTAGAGAGAGAGAGAGAGAGAGAGAGAGAGAGAGAGAGAGAGAGAGAGAGAGAGAGAGAGAGAATGCGGTGGATGTAAGCGAGAAATGGTAATCCTCTTGTAACGGAAGACAATTTTTCCATGCTCGCATATTTTGCCACTTTATCTTGAAGCCACAAATGCATCACCATATCACCATGCCTTTCATCCCTCAATGCCTCGACTAAGACCAAGAACATTGAATACATCTTATGTCTTGAAACATTCACCTATCATTAACCATTCATCCACGCATGTTTCTTCCAATATCAAATTATTTAATCCACTTAAAACCTTACTTGTATACTCTTATGACTTTCGCTTATGTGATACAGTTAACATTCTAGAAGTGCATTGTAAAAGGGTCTAAAACATATACCTCATCCATAATGAAAATAGTGGCAACCAATAATATGTTTATTCTGGTTGGAAGTACCACGCTAAAAAACATGTTTGCGATCTATACAAATCGGAAGTGACACACTGTCTTAAACATACTTATATGCTTTCATTGTCATTATGTTCAAAAGCTGGAACCGTGTGTAAAACTAAATAGATAACAAGGTATGTTTTTGGAGTTGTAAGAAATACGACACGAGAACTTTGTATCCATGTCCTACCAGACCTGTTACCAGAAAACTTTGAATTGGTCATATAAAAACGAGAAGAAAAGGCTTGAATGAGCAGGCGAGATAGTCAAACTATATGCAGTGAACACTTCAATTGCGCCTACAAAATTTAATAGTTAAATGGTATTACATCCACTCTTAATGGTAGTAACACCACTCTTAATGCAAGTTGTAAGCGAGCATTATTGATATATAAAACCATGATGGGTCACATTTGCCCATTTTTAGGTAACTTTTAGAGCATAAACTTTGTGCAAAAATCAAAAACAAAATATAAATGGTATTATTTTTTCAAAAACAATGCATACAGGTCCGTTTTCTTTCCTAAATTTGAACTTATAAATTACCGACTACTATGAAGTAGCCCAAATCCAGTCATATTAGCAGCTGTATGTGCAAATAGAATAAGCTGCATGGTTTTCATTATAAAGTAAATATTCACGTGATAACAAGCTTTGCGAAAACGGATTCCGTCGCAAAATTCTACAAATTTTATTCTCTCCTATATTTATAAATTACACACTTTCTCTGTTGCATCTTCCCATCCGCAGCATTATTCTCCTACTTTAGTGGGATAAAAGAAACTCGAAGTCATCAACAGTCAATTTACCTGTATAAATTACTCCCAGGCACCCTCAGTTGTACGCTTCCATCTTAAACTGTCAGGTAAACACGCATATGGACATAGACCACAATTAATTTTACTATATGTTCTCTACATATATTTCTCAGTACTGACCTTTCCACAGTGTGACAATCAATACAAATCATATGTTAATCTAAAATACCTCCAAAGATGACTTCACGGTGAAATTCTTGTCAAGGGTTGATCGGCATTTTTTTGAGCTGCTGCACTGTAAACAGAGCAGTATGTAAACAGAACACATATTTCACTTCCGGATCATCACCAAGGCCTTATTACTCCATGTGCACTGTTGCCAAATTACACACTGACAACCACTCTCTCTGCTCATATTCTCAAGAATAAACAATTACCTTTAAATCCATACCAAATATGCATCAATATAACTCTTCTATCACCACCAAAATGAGAGAGGAAAAAATGTTCTAAAAATAGACTGGAACTACATTCGTGGGTACTGAACTGGAAGTATTAATTGTGGTGTGATTCCATATGCATTTTGGCACAGCCACTTTGACGTAGTAAATTTAAATTTTCAACTAAATAAGTTCAGGGAATAAAGTAAATCGTGTAAATAGATGTACATTCATGTTTTGTCTTATATATGCACATATCTTTTCAATACACTATTCTGTGATTTATTTGTGTAGTGTAATTTTTGTAGCATGAAAGTTTCTCAGACCGTGCATTACGGAGATGCTTACTTTCGGTCTTTGTATCAGCAGTGTGCTCAAACACTTGTATGTGATGTCAAAGGGGTGAATAAGTTATATGTAAATTACACCCAGTTTCAAATGAAGTACCGTATTATCGCAGCAATCAATAAGAAACGAATTGAAAATTAAAGGACAATAATTTACCTTCAAATGGAAGCTGCTTTACTTGTTTATTTTCAGTTATATATGATCTCTTACTCAGGAAAAATTATAAGATATTCCAGTCCAATGTATCATAGTGTGTCTACCGCCATGTTAAACGAGATTCACGTATTGCCGCAGCAGATGGTACACTCGCTGTACATGGCCGAGACAGGACATGCATTAAACACGCTGTCAGTAGCAAAACACCGGTGTCGTGCGTAACAGAAGCCTTGACATTATCAATTTTCAAATATTAAATATTTACATTTGGTATAAGTCTATATCATGATATATCCAGTTCTTCTCTGAAGAGGTAATATGGACATTTTAAAGCATGTTCTCTCAGAATGACTCGAATTCTAAGTATACTGAGTAATCCACATCTTCCCTTCTTTAAAACAATCAGCCGTTTGCAATTAATAAGCTCCCCAGGACTGTTTACTTTTCATTTCATCAATTCTCATACACACTGCTTTATGTTGCTCAAAGAGCACCTGCTGCTTTGGAAATGATTTTGTATAAATGTGAATAATATTATAAACTTAAAAGGAAAGTATCAACTTATCAATTTGCATATCTGATTGTGAAAATCGTAGAACGACATTTTGCAGCGAACACACTCATAGAGATGTGATGAGAGTTCATTTACACGTTCAATACACAATTGCCGGGAGCATAACGCAGCTCCAATTCGAGGTGCAAATATATGTATTTGTATGTGATATAAATACAAAATATGTATAGTATGTACGCTGTATCACCGATTTTCCACTCGTATATTTTTATCTTGTAAAGAGACTCGGCAAGCCTCGATTCCTATTAAGGAAACTTTATTACATCTTGTGGTATATCGTTGATACAGCGTTCATACTATACACATGAACACACAAAGTAGGTATATATATATATATATATATATATATATATATATATATATGCCTGATCTCTGTGTGTGTGTGTGTGTGTGTGTGTGTGTGTGTGTGTCTTTTTCATCTATGAAGTGGGACATAATCTGGCTTTCGATAACATATATAGGTGACTGAAATTTGCAATGGGACTAGAAGAAAGTTATATCTTTAAAGAAAAATGGATTCATTCTTTTCTTACTTTTTCCAGGATAGGAAACATTGTTGAAAGAATGAATATGTTACTAGTTCAGATCAACAATGTAACAAGAGTACGGCTATAAGCGACTGTTATAAGACGCAGTACATATCCAGAACGGAAACAGTTGATATCACGTGAACAAGGAACCCGTGAGAATAGAAAGAAAGAAAAAACAGTATATGTATGCCTCTGTTACTAAATTTATATGATGCAAACAATCAGTGAATCACTGAGAAGGTGTTATAACATGATCTTATGAACAGCGACAGAGTAATGGGTTAATAACTTAGTGATGAACATGCTTATCTGAGAGACTGTCGATTGTATCGTTGACTGCGTTACTAGGTAATTGTGAACTAGGTAGGACTCGGCAAGTAAATATTCTCCTGTTCTCTATTTCTTCCATTTTAATGGGTTCATTACATACTTTCTCTCTCTTTCTCTCTCTCTCTCTCTCTCTCTCTCTCTCTGAACAACTCTTTCTAATAATCTGTATATTGCATCATTGTGTTGCTGTCTCTGTATGCCGTTGTATACACGTATATCTGTCAGTCAAGCACGTATTAGAATAAATACATATATGTATGTTCACTGTTCATTTCAGCTATGATCTATTTGAAAAGGAGAAGATTACGTTACGTTAATAATGGCGTATGTATTGTGCATAAGTTATTTCACTTCTGAGCAATAATGATTATCCTCAGCAAATGTCATGAAAGTGTTTAGGTAAAATTTATTTTCTTGTTTGGAATATTGTGATACTTGTTGTCTGTCCGTTCATTTATCCGTCCGTCGAACACCTAGCACATTATTTTAAATCGAATGGTAAGTTTGCAAAACCATGTAAAGATGTGTATTATAGTGCTCTCACTTCATTTGAGTTTCCCATAGTTTTGGGATAGGAGTCGGATAGCAATGTATCGTTCTGAAAATAAATAAACATTGCGTACCTTAATGTTGTTCTCTTTCAGAAAGTTTGCGTCCTAACACAAAAACCAGCCTTTTGTTACAAGACAGCCAACTGCTCCCCTTTCTTGTTTAACGAGGAAAGCACTTATTCCTTATAGGCTTCCTCGGAGCCAAACTTTTCCTCCCACGGGAAATTTTGGACTGAACAATTTGGACCAAGGTCGTGATTTTAAATTCACATTATTTCCATGGTGTACGCCTTAATTTACTCTAATTGCAATCAGCGGTTCCTAATGTGTACCCATTATAATAATTTATTTCGTCCGATTTTGGATACCCGAGAATCCCTGAACTACGTTGCATATCAACTTCTCTTTCAAAATGACCATTTAACATGGGTTCCTATCACGCGGCTGTGGTTGGTAGCTCACGTGTTTACTTTCTCAGGATAACGTTGCGATGCCCCGGTTAAATCTCAATGTGTCGTCTATGTTGGCCTTTCAAGTTTAAAAGCGACATTGGAGGGGGAAAGAAAAGTCGAAGTGACCCTTCCCTTTCACAAAGAGTTGTCTGGCTTAAATGTGATACAATTTTAATTCAGTCAACTTTAAGGTTCGATAATTATTCAAAATTCGACAATTTACACACACAAACACACACACACACATACACACACATACACACACAAACACAAACACACACACACAAACACATACACAAACAAACACACACACACACAAACACACACACACACACACACACACACACACAAACAAACCCACACATATAAAAGCTATTTGTGCATAGTTTGCGGGAGATAGGTTTAAATTTATGTTACGCATAACTTGCGAAAGTATAACTATAGGTTATTCTTCCCTGCCTGGAACAACGTCAGTATATTCTGGAAACTGAGTTGTCCAGTTAATTAAAAAAAATCAATGGAAATTTCTAGATATATCGGATATAGCAAATCTATTTAAAGGATAAATATGACTCACAAACCGCACGTGTTTGAATATTCGTTGTTTTGAGTTTTTCAATCACTATTTCCTTTATGATACTGTAATTATGACACATTGACGTATTGCATAAACACTAAATATATAGATAAGTACATAACTCAAGTACATAAATATATTTTTTAAAAGTAAAATGCAAATAAACACCCACCTATATATATATATATATATATATATATATATATATATATATATATATATATAGTTAATTATTGACTCCAGCAAAATGAGCCATGTCGATAAAACCATAAGGAGGGATGCCTGTGATGGAAATCGCGGTAGATGGAGAGAGAGTGATTACTCAGATTTCTGCTCTCCATTGTTCGAAACTGTTTTCAAGGTCAAGGTAGTTCTTGTAGGAGACAGCGGCGCCGGCAAAACCTGCCTTGCAACACGATTTGTGACAGGATCCTTTTCATCGGACCATACAGCATCTCTTGGGGGTATGTATTGTATGCACAGTAAACGCAAATTGATCAAAGTTTTGAAACAGTCTAAGTTATATAAGCTAAGTGTTGAGAGGTAACTCAGCAAGGCGCATACGCAGTGGCAGATTGCATGATTCGACATTAACCCGACTTTCAGTATTAACGACGAATTGGCCGTGCTACTTATTTTCGTTTTATATATGGGTAGAAATCTCTTCTTATTCATGCAATTATCGTATTATACTTCTCACTGCATATATTTGAGCAGTGAATATAACTTGTCATATAGAAATGTTAAAAATTCAAAACTAAAAACAATCGAGGAAAAAAAAATGACATCTTCAAGTGGAGGAAGCAGAACGCTCGGTTCGTGATTTATTTATTTGTTTAAATCCTTTAAACTTATGGTGATGCTGATCGTAATAACCACAAGAATTGCATAGAGCAGAAGTTCGTCTTCTTAATATATGTCCAGATTGGAAGAGGTACCTGCTAAGTGCCGTAAATTTAATACGTTGCGTTTGTTTATGTACTGGTGCGATTTCTTCAGGTCAATTATATATATATATATATATATACAGGCATAAATATATATAGGCATTGGTTAACCCATATCTCACGATTCATAACAAAAAAAAAATGACTAATGGATTGTGTGAATGTCCTTGTCTGAGAAACATTTATGTTACTCATACAACTTACATTCAAGTGCCCAATACCGAATCCCTATAAATACAAAAGGCGCGAAAGATAATTTCCACTGTACCGTATATTCTTAAGAGACATTCTACTGATAAAATTGGAAATTCGATCGGCCTGATTACATGCACGGTATGTGATCTCCTCTTATATGTTATAAACCCATTGTAACAAAATTTCAAAAAATGAATCCCACCAGATCGTTCGGTAATTCCAAAACAACGGCATTAATCAATGTGGAACAGAATTTCTCTTGTTCTGATACTTCCAATCTGAAATTGAGTCTAGAAGTTAGGACAGTCAAAATGATCTACTGAGTATGTCGAAAACAATACTTACTAATTAGAGGTTTGTTCGAATAGGATTTTTAACGTGGCTTTAACACTGTTTCAGTCATATTGCTACGATGTCTGCAGTGAGGCAGTTTATTGTGATGTCTAACACTGAGACTTCATGCTGCAGACATGTAGCATGATGTCCCACCCAGTCCCATTATCCTGACACCAGACTTACCAGTCCTAACACTAACATCTTAATGATGAGCGCCAAGCGAGGCAGCTGTTAGTATCATTTTTGTAAGTGTTTGGTATTACTCAGCCGAGTATCGAACCCATGACCTCCCT
>JARLTB010000115.1:3785000-4047500 GCA_030141615.1 Unio pictorum | reverse complement strand
AAGTGTGAATGACTCCAAAAATCGGAGTGAAATTGAATATTTCACTTATTCCATATACAACGTGTATTGCGAATTTATTTCGCAATGGACCCTATGCGACAGTATACACTATGGATTTACGACGTACTCAATAAAGAAGTACTATATTCACAGGACCTCACACAACCAATGGAGAAGCCAAAGAATTCTTACTGAAACTTCCATAACCCATCAGTGTTTGAGAACATACTGCATTAACTCCATTTTACGTCTTATTATTACGAATATTATGAATAATTGTCAACACGTGCTTAAACCATTTTTAGATCCTACGTGATTTGGGTTTACAACAGAACCAAATTACGCACACAATGTAGAACAAAAAATATATTCAATACAGTTTCCGACCATGAATAAAAACCACGAAAATAAAATAAAATCATACACCAGACATAACAGAAATATAGATATACATGACAGTCAGAACCTACTATGTAATACCATAAGCTGGTTCGCACTGTATTCGATGTTATTGCTTAACACCCCAGTTCAGATTGTTGCTTCTCTGTCTAATTTTGTATGAAAATACGGCAAACTTGTATCTTGTTGCAAAATCACAAAGTTTTCATTTTTCTCTACAGACTGCTCAAGAGTTTGCAACGAAGAACCAAATGCTATTCATGGAAACTTCGTCCAAGACTGGCGTAAACGTTGATAAAGTGTTCACGACGCTTGGTAAATATATGCACGTTTGTGCTTCCTCTTCCCTTTACTTGTATTTATATTCATTTTTTTATATTATATTTATATTACTTCACCTTTCCAATATCTTTATTGATTCTTTGTTTTGGCGACGTGTGTGTGTGTGTGTGTGTGTGTGTGTGTGTGTGTGTGTGTTGTCTACATTATTTGTAATTCTTCACCTAGTCTTTACACTTAGCCTGTACTGTGTGTAGTTTAATATTTTGATATTATAACATGTGAACATATCACTTAATGTGATTCTGATAGATCCGAATAAGTCCATGAAATTTTTGTGTATTATTTTCTTTACACTTTTCGGTACATTTAGCCTGTAGTGTGTGCAGTTTAATATGTTGATGTTGTACCAGGTTAACATATCCCTTTATGCGATTCAAATAGGTCCAAATAAGTCCATGAAAATATTGTGTATTATTCTCTTTACTGATTGGCTGCAATTGTTGGACAACGTTTTAAACTGCGACTACTTCTGGTATTTTTTTTCAATGACTCCAGTCACAAAAGGAATAGGAGAACAAATTCTCTCTCTGAATAAGTAAATAAACTCGCACCTGTTCAGAAACATACGCATACATAAACCACTCTACAAAGTAACAGAAGTTTATCACGGTATATTTACTCTTTAAATATGTGATGCAATTGCAAACCGACATGAACTTTGGTTGCAAATTTTGAAGTCTACTGTTCCAAATCAAGTACTGCAAATATCCGGTCATAAATACATTAAGTAAATATGGAAATGTCTGCATCCAGTACAAGTTCTTTCACATGAATATTGCAACATTGCATTGTTTATGTATGAAAATTATACTTGAGATTACGTAAACATGGACTATCTTCTGCACTCTAAAGGTTACTGCATTAGATAATGCGACATCACGCGAATTGGACATATGTGTTGAAAAATGTTTTTGTCTGTGTAAAATATTGTATTTGTTTTGAAGGACGCTTGTTCCTTAATTATAGTTTGTAAAAAATGTATAGTCTGCCTTTAAAAGTTAATACTAGTTCAACTTTGTTTGGACTATTTTGTATGCACAACAAATGATAGATGCAACTTCTGTCAGAATGAAAGAAGATATTCGTTCATCTTTCTATCTGAATACTTTTTACAGAACAAAAACTGTGATACAAAAAAAACCAAATGGTTAATGATTTAATGTTGCATTTATGACAGTCGTTGAATATTGTCCTGTTTTTGCTCGAAAAGGGTAGCAGAGTCTGGGCATTATTCAATTGGTTTCATAAATTCAATATTAAATCATTACCAATTTGCAATCCTCTATTTATGCGTTAATAACCCATACTATTGCAGATACATATTAACTTATGAAATAATTCTTACCAGCCTGCGTCAGAATACTGCTTTGTGCATTTTAATATCAACAAAGTTTCCATATTTAACTGGTCTAAGTACTGAACGTAGCTTTAACGAGTTTTCAGTCATATCGCTACGATGTCTGCAGTGAGGCAGTTTATAGTGATGTCTTTCAATGTCCCACCCAGTCACATTATCCTGACACCAGGCCGAGCAGTCCTAACACTAACCTTTTAAGTCTTTAATTTATAGGATACATAAATATCTTACTTTTAATCAAATGTTTTTTTTCTTCTTCAAAAATGGTTTGTTGTGCCCGAAAACATTCTTGAACCAAACTAATTTTTCAAGCTTAGTTTATTTTTCCAGAAAGCATTCTGCTTGGATAATATGCAAACATGAACTAACGTCCTAAACTTACTGAATTAACTTTATCTAGTTCTCTTTTCTGCGAGGTTCTTTGTTCTGAAAACACTTCGATAAATTGTTACGATGAATTTCACATAAAGACATTGCCTGATATCCTGAAAGTTTGCTTATTATGCTCGTCACCTGGGATTAACAGAAATCCAAAGAGTCCTACGGTGACTGTATTTGTCAGACAGAAAAGACATAGTGAGAGATTGTGGAAACAAGGTCTAACGAATACGTTCTCTATGTCCTTAACTTTGGGAACTTTTGAATTCATTTAACAATAGACAACAACATATTATCAATACATTTAAAATTGCAGCTTTGTATTGATTATTGACGATACTTGACTCCACGAATATAACTTATAGTACGACGCGGTAATGAAAATTCACTAAGAGCTCAAAGTTAGAACGTAATCACATGACAGAAGTCAGACCTGATCATCAAACCATCAAATGCTACTGTCAACAAGTTTATTATTGTGCTAAACGCCTATAATTTACATATATAACATTATTTCCTAAGTTAACGCACGACGTGTTCTGATTAGCATACTAAGGAATTTGCTTCTTTATTGCAGCCTCTCAAATAATAGTAATGGAGGAAAAGGACAAAACACTTGTATTGGATCTAACAAAATCTGATCTAAAAAAGAAAAGTTGCTGCTCTGCTTGAAACATGTGTCTGCAATGGATTTTCGTGCATCGAACTAAAATATTAGGAGTATACATTAAAATTGTATAAGGTGGTATACTTATTCATGTTTGTAACAATTTAATATATATATATATATATATATATATATATATATATATATATATATATATATATATATATATATATATATATTATCTGGACTTAACCAAGGGACACATGACATATTATTTTAGTACCGTGACCTGCTGGATACAAATTATAATGATATGTTTAGACTGCTTGGATCACGACTGGAAGAAGTTTGAAAGAAAAAGCTAAGCAAGCACACGAGCGAAGAACCAAGCCAATGTCATATCAGCTCATTTGCTAAATCATTTACAAACTTCGTGCTTTTGATTATGTATTTGTTGGGATAGGTCGTGACTTAAAGGAGATATTGGTTTTATAACTTTGTCGTGAGTATATAAAACTTAATATAGAGGCAAACATATTAAGTATATGCACAATGGTGTGAACAAAATAATTTGCTAAACGGGAACACCGTCACCTCCCCTTTGAAACAGAGCTGAAATGTTACTAAAACGATGGATGGACATTATAAAGATATAAGCGTTCGTATGAGGCCAAGACACTATATTCATATGATCAGTCAAGTTTCTATATTTGCAAAAACGTTTCTGATTGCCAAAGGAAATAATTCAAGCTCGCAAGTTCCATGAATTCCTGTTCTGAAATACCTTTATGCCAGATATATGCAGTCTGGAAGTCCCTAAAATTTAAACATAATACAAGCGAACTGCTCAAGTCTGTAAAATTAATGAAGATGGCATAAAGATACTTTTTATGTCGTTTGAATCAATTAAAATATTTCTTCCAAATGGCATTTTACCACTTTTCCTAAAATGTACGTAGTGAAAATATGCCATGGATTGTACAGATTGTTTTACGAAATAACAAAACATTTTCACAACAGCAACTACTAGTGAAGTAACACGAGTTTTTGAAACCTAAAAAGAACAAACATCTTAGAAATGATGCACGTAGATTAGCATTGTAGAAAATGGTAATTTTGAACTTTCCGATGGTCAAACAAACACACTAGCCAGTACTAAACGAATAAAGGACACATGATCCCAACCGAATCCTTCAATTACGCTATTGGCTTTTAACTCCTACATCTAATCATTATGTACAGGAAACTGCCAGTTCATGTTTTTTTTTTATTGGGGTGGGACGGGTGGGGCAACGTATATATTTTACATCTTGTGCATGGTATCTTGGATACATTATTGGTGGTTACGTTTAGTTTTTGCTGTTTTAATCAGAAATGTAGCTATCTTCAGTCCCGATGTACCGAATTCTGCACCGGAAATGATGCGCTATTTCAATTTGGGTCAGGTAAATATCCATGCATTGTTAGGTAGTCAGTCATGAACTGGCTACAATAATTAGGAATTATTGACAGTATAATTTCTTCATTATCCTCGGGTGATGGATAATGGATTGTAAAGCTTTGTAGTTTTTCTAGAACATAATTTGGGCTGCTGTAAAAGCTAGACTTAATGTTTCCCATATGATAATTGTTTCCATATGTATTATACCTGTAGCCGACTCCAGCCTCTCCATCTATGAAAGCATTAGTGTCATTGGCAGAACACAACTTTGCTTGACGCCATTGGCTACTAGGAATGGTTCAGATGTATTTCAGTTGTCCAGAATTCGTGCCTGCATGCCGTCGTACAAATGCTGCACCATGGATACAAATTGTCTCGTGCAACCGTACCTGGACAGTAGCTTCCACAAGCCTTCACTGCTGACAGTATCAAAGACCTTTGTCAGGTCGACGTAGATGAAGAAAATGTCGGTATTGATCTTTTGAGATTTCCCTTGTAGTAGCCTCGCAGCAAACATCTTGTAAATGGTCACACATTCTGTCCGGAATCCACGTTGGCTTTCTGGCAGGAGTCTCTGGTCAAAATGCATAGTGAGGCTGTTTAGTAGAATTGTGGAGAGTACCTTTCCTGCGATTGAGAGCAAGGATATATAACGGTGGTTGTCACAGACATGGCGGTTCCCTTTAGTTTTGTACAGGTGGATTATGGAAGCGGCTTTGAATTTCTGGGAGATCGTTTCTTGGTGCCACATTAATAAAGACAGTTGGTAGAGCCTTTCTTGGCAGCAAGTCCTTGGATTTGGTACACTTAGTATGAAATGTGAACCGGTAACGATTAACGCTGCTCTAGAGTTAAAACGAGATCGTTAATGATCCTAAATAAGCCAACCAAGTATAGATGAAAAATGTAACTTACAGTATTTCTAAATCAAAAATCATTCCTTCTGAAAATATATAACCGTAAAGTAATACAGAAAACATTGCACAAAACACATATTACTCCAAGTTCTATTTAGACGTTTTGCAATTACCATCAAGTGTGAAGTCATCCCACTACAATCAGATTTCGTTTATCTTCTCACGATAAACACTGAAAGTAAACTGCATGTGTACCTTATTTTCCTGTTCGCGACTGTAAACAAATGTCAGCGTACAATCGATTTTACCTGTGATTATTTAAAATGGTCTAAACAACAGTACCTGTGTTTGAGATTTAATGAAATTAATTGTATTCAGTTCCTACATGTGTGAATTAGACAATGCGACAAGGTCTTTGCTAACCAGATTTCTAGACATCGTAATAAAGAAAGAATAACACTGTATAATGTCCATGCCAATAATTCATCGCAATATACCTAATATTGGTCTATGTAACGGAACATTTAATATATTTGTTATACATGCGTATGGGACAACTTTAATATAAGGTTGATAGGAGACACACATAATCCGAAATCGCTTGTAAACTCTTCAATAAAAACAATCAAGACGATTTGCATCGCTCTTAATTTTGATATGTTCATACGAGTTATTCCCCTTTATTGAGTTTTTTTTTCATCATTCTTGATCCCTTCCTCAACACAGCTAGCAGACATCATAATAATGCAAAACTGAGTACATGTATGAAATGGAAAACATAATACATGTATGAAATAGAAAACAGAGTACATGAATGAACTGGACAATTTGAGTACATGAATGAACTGAAGAACTAACTAACTGTAAAAGGGAACATCTTAATACGTATATTAACTGAAATATAAGATTGCCAAGTTCCAATCATGCTGATACCTTTCAACTTCTCTCCCTCTCTGTATCAGCTATGTACCAAATATATTTAAATTCCCACATAAAGAACTTATTGTGAAACGGTTATTATTAACACTTTTTTCTACATATAAAAAAACAAAACAAATTAGCAAGAAAAAAAACCCAAACGTTCTAGTGATCTCAAATAATAAGCTCGAAAATCAGTTGTGTATCTAGGCTACCTGTATAAATGAGTGTCCAGTTTACCTGTCTAATTAGTATCTGGTCTACCTGTCTGAATCAGCATCTAGTCTACATGTCTGAAATAGTGTCTGGTCTATCTGTCTGAATTAGTGTCCAGTCCACCTCTCTGAACTAGAGCCTAGTCTATCTTCTGAATTAGTGTCTAGTCTACCTATCTGAATTAGTATCTAGTCTACCTCTCAGAAATGATATATAGTCTACCTGTCTGAATTATTATCTAGTCTACCTGTCCGAATTAGTATCTACTTCATCTGTCTGTATTAGTATATAGTCTACCTGTCTGAATTATTATCTAGTCTACCTGTCTGAATTACACTTTCAAGCAGATATTTAAATAAAATAACTGTCTAGTATTTTTTTACCTGTCTGAATTAGCATATTTTCTACCTAATTAGTATCTAGTGTACCTGTCTGAATTAGCATCTAGTCTACCTATCTGAATTAGTATCTAGTCTACCTATCCGAATTAGTATCTAGTCTACCTATCTGAATTAGTATCTAGTCTACCTATCCGAATTAGTATCTACTTCATCTGTCTGAATTAGTATCTAGTCTACCTGTCTGAATTAGTATTTAGTATATCTGTCTAAATTGGTATCTAGCCTACCTGTCTGAATAAACTTTCAATCAGCCATACATTGAATAAAATAACTGTTTACAATCTAGTATACCTATCTTAATTAGTATCTGGTATACCTGTCTGAATTAGTGTACAGTCTATCTGTTTGAATTAGTGTCTAGTCTACTTGTTTGACAAAGTCTCTAGTCTACTTTTCAGAATTAGTATCTATTCTACCTGTCTAAATTAGTATCAAGTCTCCGTAAGACATTGAAATATAATTACTGTCTAGTACCTAGTCTAACTGTCTGAATTGGAATCTAGTCTACTTGTCTGAATTACACTTCAAGCAGTCAGACATTGAAATATAATTACTGTCTAGTATCATGTCTACTTGTCTGAAATGGAATCTATTCTACCTGTCCGAATTACACTTTTAAACATCCACAGATTGGGATATAATAACTTTATAGTATCTTATCTACCTGTCTGAATTAGCATCTAGTCTACCTGTCTGAATTAGTATCTAGTCTACCTATCTGAATTAGTGTATAGTTTATCTGTCTTAATTAGTGTCTAGTCTACTTGTCAGAATTAGTGTCTAGTCTATATGTCTGAATTAGTACCTACTCTACCTGTATGATTTAAACTTTCAATCAGTCAAACATTGGAAAATAATAACTGTTTAGTTTTTAGTCTACCTGTCTGAATTACACTCTCAAGCAGTCAGACACTCGAATATAAAAACTATCTAGTATCGTGTTTACCTCTCTGAATTAAAATCTAGTCTACCTGTCTGAATTACACTTTCAAGCAGTCAGACATTGGAAAATAATAATTGTCTAGTATCTTGCCTACCTGTCTGAATTGGCTTGTCTACCTGTCCGAGTTAGTATCTAGTCTACCTGACTTAATTAGTATCTGGTTTACCCGTCTGAATTAGTGTCTTGTGTACCTGTCTGAATTAGCATCTTGTCTACTTTTATGAATTATTATACTCTACCTGTTTGAATTAGCTTCAAGTCTACTTGTCTGAATTAGTATCTAGTATACCTCTTTCATTTAAACTTTTAATCAAACATTGCATTATATTTACTGTTTAGTATCTAGTCCACCGCGGACAGAAGGTGGTGATGTTGCCGCTGAGAAAGTACCGGGAGCTCAATGGACTAAGTATGCTGGTGAACGTTATCTTATTGAATAAACTTATTGTGAGTCTGAAACCCGACCTGATATCAGACTTGACGAGGAAAAACGGGCCAAAAGATGGTGAATCCGATTGATCAAACATGCCATGCTCAAGAAGTCGCCTACAAAAACAATTCGCTATAACAACATATCGCTGATCTCAGGCTGATTCACACGCTGAATTCGATAAATATTATCATTATGAGTTAGGCTCTTTCTAACTGGTTGATAAGAACTGCAATGCGAGTAAAACTAGCTGACAATTAATAGTCAGATAACTAATAATGGAATCGATGTATTATAGGCAAGAGGATTCGAGAAAGGCACAGCGGCGATTAGCAAACTATTTAATGCAACGGATGTCAAGTGTAATTTCCGCAGATTGGTTGGACCAACAGGTAATACTGTAATAGTATCTAACACCACCTAAAACGATTTAATATGGATGATTTGATGTCATCAGTCCCAACAAAATTCATTAGGCAGATATCTTATATTTTGTCCGACGACTAGATACGCAAACGCACTTATAAATACGTCCTGACGGTCGTCGACGTAGTAAGTATAAACTAAAAAAAGTAACTCGTCTCAGCCGCTTTTGAACGAATTTATAAGCGGGACGATGAAGTCGCTAGCGAGTATGGCCTATACTGGCCAGAAATACTGCAGGTTAATGCTGGCAAATAATTGTTTGGTGCAGTATAATCTTTGATGCAGAAACATAATAATAGAATCAGTCACACCGCAATAAATAGAGGCCAGGCAATCGGTGAACGATTTAATCGAACACTTGGTGCGCAATTATTTGGACAATAGCATGCTCGGGAATTACTGATGATGGAACGCCCGAGCACGGACTCTTACTCTTTGGAAAGCGTTGCAAGACTGCCAAGCATGATGGCAGATTTATGCAATAAATCAAGAGTGCAATGTCTACGAAACCCATTGATGCAATCGCCATGGAACGAATATAGGTTAAGCGACCTCAGGTTTTATATAAACCAGAGCCGCGTAACACCATAACAATCAAGTGTTTATATGAACGTACTGCACGTGAAGGCCGCAAAAAAAAAGAGCTGATCCTGCCTATTTCCAGTGTGGTAGGATATACGGATAAACCTGTCATTTACATACTAGAGTCATTGGCTCCTCCAAATAGATTTGTATAGCAACAATCGCATGTAATTCCTGAAAATACACAATTAGGACGGGCGTGCTTTCGATAGAGAATTAAAGCCTAGCTCGCCTACGTCGGTTACTTTCAAGACATGTCACCATGACATTTTCGTGTGTGTGACCCAGACTACTAATAATTCGGTCTATAGCGGGTCATTAGAAACATGATGCCATGACATTATTGTGTTACACTCACGTACGTCTTTTTGTGTTTGTTCTCAAACAAATCAAAACCATCTATTTTTCGTGACAGTACCAAGAACTTTTAGTCCTGTAAATTGCATATGGTGGATTATTATCGTACTCATAAACCGGTTTGTTATGTTTGCAGTCTATGCGTGAGCATTGTGGTCAGATATTTCTATCGGGGCGCCTTTCGTTCTAGAATTGCCGCTATCGTACAAACCATCATTAGTTATTGATTGTACCAGTATGGCAATTGTTTTCTTCTCTCCAACCTTGGATGTTCTTCGATTCTTGCTCCATTCTCTAAACGCTTTGGCCCATTATTATTTTCTGCGCCGTAATAAAGTTTATTAGTTTATGTGAACATATTTAACTTGGATAATCGACACCATCAAATAATGTTGGTCAACAATAGTCTTAGAGAAAAAATTGATTGATAGTACTTATTTGACCTAGAGAGACATAATTTCCAGGATGCTAAAATCACCCTCTGAATCGGCGAGAAATTCGTTTGACACCTTAGAGCTTTCACTTGGGTCGTGTCCTCACACACATTTATCTTGATCATCAGAGATACCTGCTGGCTGTAAGTTAATATATGAAACATCATCAGCTTAAAGTAGCAGAGTCATGTAACATAAATCCCAGAAAATAACAGTGAAGGGCAACACACGAGCTCGTAATTGTGTCTGTGCGATCTCAAGTAACCGACCATTAGACTTTCTTATCAGAGTGTGAAAATCCGGCTACGTTGATGTCGCTGCAATCAATCCCAAGTTGCTCATTGTTAATAATCATGTTATTTTGTTATCCCTGATATCATTGATCAAAATTTGTATTAAAAAAATACATAATTTAATTGATATGTGTCCAATAAATGCCGCTGACCATAGTAGCACCTAGGTATAAATGATGACATATAGCAGCTGTTTTATTGGTGATTTCGTGGGAAATATTCCAGGCTCGTCTTCCGCCAATCAGAAATTCTAGCCGATGAACATCTGCATGAACGTTTTTGAGGGTAACATTTAGCGTGTATTGCTGCCGATTCAGGGATTACGTCGCCACCTAGTTTCATTTTACAACCACGACAGGTTAGCCCCTCCACGTGTTTTATTCAGATGGCGTCTCGTGATGCAGTCTGCTGGAGCGACTTTGTCGCATCCTCTTTTACTTTCCTTGTTTCCGATATAGTTGTTACGCTTTTTTCTCCTTACATCTAATGATTTTGCAATTTGGCTCTTCATATCTTCATGGCTTTATCCCATTTCATGCTGTGTTATTTCAGCATATAAGTATTCACATACTGCTTGGTTCAAGATTTCAAAATGATTGTCTTCCTTTGTAACGTGCTGAATATTCATAGAAACGCGATATATTTATATGTTTCAATCGGCACGTTTTAGACTGTTAACATGTTAGAGTCTTACATATTGATATCTACGACCATATACAAACGCATCATTATCAAGTATTTGGTTTGATGTTTGATAGCGGCAATACATTCTTAAGTGAATTTATATTTCATGTTAGCTCTTATTTTAGGTGGTGGTTGTGTCTGAATGTAGGGCTGTGGTTGAAGAGGTAGCTGGGGTGGTGGTAGAGCGGGTCGAAAGCGATCAGCTATATTATCAGGTAATGTCATAAACGTTTTTGTGTGGTCTCAGTTGCTTTAACACGTTTTGGGGTGGTTCGACAATTGGTTTCAATAGCTGATCGATACATTCTGTATATTATACTTGAGCTTCATGACGCTGTTATAGTTTGAAAGAACGACGGACAGGGCTGGACGCTCAGCATTAGAAGGTCAGTTTTATGACTGGTCAGCTTGGTCAGTATCATGTGACAGGGTGGAACATTATGCTACATGTCTGCAGCATGATGCCCCAGTGCTAGACATCACTATAAACTGCCATATTGCATACATCAAAAACATCTGAATGAACAATTGTTAAAGACACATTAACAGTCATAATCGCTCACACACACATCACGGACAGGAGGACATTTTTTCAATGCCTCTAGTCGAGGTCGCGTTATTTTATGAGTACGAGATTTCATAGCGCATAATCACTCCTCTATTTGTGTTAAAACAACGATTTTATTGCACATATACAGTCGAAACACAGATTGTGTAGCCCCGCCCGCGTGACCTTCTTTGTTTTTATTGTATTTTTTATGAATTTCGTTTGCAAATCGAGTATCGAAATTGCGTGCGGGCCTAAAGCTGACAAATAAAGCACACCCTTGCAGGAGCCGAGGTGTGATAGGTGTATATGACAAGGACGTTTTATGGGTGCGTGCCCTCCCTACGCTGATGTTTTTGATGGAATCAGGGTCGCCCAAGAGAGAGAGAGAGAGAGAGAGAGAGAGAGAGAGAGAGAGAGAGAGATGTGTGTCTGTTCAGTCAACCCCACCCCCACCCCGCTGCTACGGATCAAGATTCCCGTAGGAAAATTGGACATTTATGAGTTCTAGTTACACTGTAATAATCTTATTATTTTGTTACTCATTTTGTTATCATCGTAAAAGGTAATACTAATGGTAATGTGTGAGTGTGTGCAATGCTAGTGTTATATGTTAATAAATGTTATATTATCTGTTCGTCTTATTTTCTAACTTGTTCTTTAAGTGATTATCCCTAGTCCCAAACACGCTTACTCCCTTATCTCAAGTATCTGACTGGTTGTAATGGATAAGAGAGTTCATGTTACTTAATGTGCATAATATTAAAGCATTTTAATTCGAAATACCCATTAATCATTTTTAGTAATTATAACTACTCTCAAAGGGAGGTAAATCATTATATCGCACTTAGTCATGTGACATTAGTCTACGTTTAAATAAAGCGATACTAACACAGAAAACGAAGTGCGAATAAATGTCTCGTGTGACCTAAATATCTCCTGTGGATAGCAGATACCGTGTTATTTGATGATATTTCCATCTACTCGGTATGTACAATTGATTATATCTGCTTGTTTTATAACCATTTGTACAAACAAAGTACCGACGCTGACCGTAAATAGACACTTTTATCTATTTACCTCCCATTTCACAATGATTGTGATAACCTATGAATTCAATAGTACACCCCCTTAGTATGTTGCTGTATATATTTAACTACATACAGACATTGAGGAAGTTTCACATGACGGTAGAGCGTACGTGTGTTTGCCTCTTCTGTGTGTTTCCTAGGCAGGTTTTGTAGGGGTGAGGGACATTGTGCTCTAAAGTTAAATACACAGATCCTACATATGCTAACGATACTTTAATTTTACGTGCCTGTAATTATCGTGCAGACAGGAAAAAACACAAACGAGGAGGGAGAGAGACAAAAGAATTCACGTGAAGGTAGATAATGGTTTCGATAACTTTATTATTCGAACACTCATGAAATGCGTCAGTCGTAAATAAATTGACACATACAGATTTATCATAGAAGTATTACACCAGTAGTAGTAGCATTTTATGTATGTGTTTATGTGTGTGCGTGTGTGTGTATGTGTGTGCTTGTGTGGGTGTATGTGTGTGTGCGTGTGTGTGGGTGTATGTGTGTGTGCGTGTGTGTATGCGTGTGTGTGTGTGCATGTGTTTGTATGTGTATGTGTGTATGTGAGGGAGGATGTATGTGTATGTGTGAGGGAAGAAGAGAGCTTAAGCTATAAGTGACACCTTACAAAATGTAGTGTAATTAAAGATAACGTTTGTCTGATCATTTACTTTATAAACAACCTTACCCGAAAATATTTTTGAATCCATCCATGCACGAATTTGACTTCCGTCATATTATATTCTAAGTACTTCAAAAGTAAATCTGTGTTAGTGTACCTAGTAGATGCGAAAGATAAATCAGTTAACAGCTTTCAATACATCCGTCAACTCCTTGCGATATGCTGTCTAATCGTGATTATCACTACATTACTGTCACAGCTTAAATTTCCGAAAACTGCATGCTTAAATTGACTTGCATTCAACTTTTGCACAACCTAGTATGAACGATATTTAATCGAAATAAACAAATTAGGTATACAATGAAACGAAAATACATATACAATGAAACGAAAATACATATACAATGAAACGAAAATACATATACAATGAAACGAAAATACGTGGGTTTTTTTCAAATACGCGGTGCAAGGCAATATTCACATGAATTCACTAAGTCCAAATCAACTAGGCTTCTTCACTGTTCCTTTGTACGTGTTTTTCGTTTATTTAATATATATATATATATATATATATATATATATATATATATATATATATATATATATATATATATATATATATATATATATATAATGCCAAACAGATTGTCAATGCTGGATATGCAAACATACATTCAGGTTGCTGTAATAAAAATGAACAAAATTGTATTTGTACTGATTTATGTGCAGGTTTTCAGAAAATGCTAGCTACTTATGACAAGTGATGGAACAATGAAAGTAAATATATATGTTATCGTATAACTAATATCCGTGTCTTTGCTGGGATCATATATATATATATATTATATATATATATATATATATATATATATATATATATATATATATATATATATATATATATATATATATATATATATATATATATATATATATATATATATATATGTTGACCTGAATGCTGAAAAGCACGTAACATTTCTCTTCTGTGAAAAAGTGAGTTGGAATGTACCCTGGACCTGTACATGTATTGTTAGTTCACGCCATGCGATCGCTTGAAACGCGTCATTTTTGTTTTCATATTTTCTTTTTTTTCTTTTCGTATCTATTAAAAATTGTCGTTCAGTTCCCTTTGCCATTATTTTATGCATCTTTATGCTGCAGTATTTAGAAATATTGTTCTGATAGACCCCCAATATCATAACAGTTCACTTGTATACAACTCATGATAGGCTGTTAGTGACGTACTTTGAAATCGTTGTCATTATCTTTTATTTGTCGATAATCGAATTACTTTGTTATGTATAATAATTAAGGTATCGTTTTTTAGTTATCTGACATCGGAACATTAAGTTGTGTTGCGAATCAAGAAATATTCTTCATTCGATGCAAAAACAAAGTGTCCAGATAAGGACAAATCTACCTTCACGAGTGAAATAATCCATATTTCATGCCAAAATGTATGGATATGTTATGACCCTTATTTCAATTAAGACATGTCAACAACAATGAACTATTGCTTTAGCCAAACATCCAGGTAATTATTGTACAAGTCACGAATGACTGTGCTCCCATTTATCTAGACGAATGTGAACAAATGCTTTTGTTTAATGTTATAGTAATGCGTTATTTGTTTTATATCCACTACGAAAAATATTTCATTCATATAATGCATTCAAATTGAAGTCTCTGTCTATTTTATTGTCATAAAAGAGCATGTCCGTTTGTATCATCCCATTCTGAATGAAAACATGAAAATCTTCGTGTGTAATCCTTTATCCCGTTGTTAGTCCACACTTAGACCTTTTCGTTAAAGAAAATTCTGACGCGAAAATAAGAAATAAAGCTATGTCTTGCCTTTGTAATCAGAGGTCCATGTAAAATCTCAATAGCGGTATATTTGTTTTTTGTTTATAATCAACATCAATATATATCTTGCATGTTTTGGATGTCCTTCATATTTGCCAACACATCGGAACTCTTGTTTCTGCCTTCAGCAAGATGTACCAAACAGAAAGATCCTTAAGGAAGGATGTTTTTATTGATACCGGCGATATCCCGGGCGAGAGGAAAGGCCAAAATGTCGACTCTTCGTCATTCAAAAATATTGTCAAGGTCAAGGTAGTTCTTGTAGGAGACAGCGGAGTCGGCAAAACGTGTCTCGTTACAAGATTTGTAGAAGGAACCTATAAATTAGAACGTACAACATCACTTGCAGGTAAATATACTTTCAGTAGTAGAAGCATTTTGTTTAAAGGTAATGAAATAGTCATATGTAAGCATAAGGAGACACTGCAATGTGAAAGATGCGAGATACCGGTCAAAATCCAAGGTATTTCGTATGCATCGTTATTTACCCGCATTACAATCTCTACGACATATATCTCATGCAGCATACTTGTATTAAATGTATGGGTTTACATTGAAGCATAATCCATATTATAGTATTACGCAATATCTCACTGTTATAGCATAATCATAGAGAGAAGGCGCCTATTTACCAAATAATGGATTTAATTCCCTTAAAAAAACACAACAAACAACAACAACAAACATACGAGAAACATGTATTATGTTACAAATGTATGAACACATATGTATGTGTATACATAGATGAGTATGTATGTATGTATGTATGTATGTATGTATGTATGTATGTGAAATCAAAGTGTCGTATCTCTGGAAATAACGGGTCGGGAAAACGGCGACAAAATTACATTTTAACATAATAATATTATCGTCCGTTAAGTTTCAAGGGTCTGAAGAAATATACTGAAGTTGTAGCAAGTTAAAGAATATAAGAATATTTGGGAATGGCAACTATGACAAGCATAGACTTTTATGTCCCTGACGTATTCACGGCGGGGCCATACTATACATGACACTTATTTGCGTTAGACTACTTTCATGTGCGAATACATAACGGATATTTTGAATCCCGGGTTAGTGTTTATTAGTATTACTTCCGTATTAAATTATCTGAATCCTAAACGTTAGTAGTCGCTAAACCATCTTGCGAGAATTTACAATCTACTCCGACGTCATTCGAAATTGGCGAAAAACTTCGTTATTCTGGGAATTACAAAGGAGCTTCGGGGAGGAAGCTTTTGGGACCAAAATAGCTGGAAATAACCTAGTGCAGTTGGTCCAGAGTCTCTGGTAGACAAGAATAGGAAAGAACGGAAGCAGACGTTTTATGGACTGGAGGGGAACTGGTGCACCAGTCAAGAGAAAGAATAATACAGATGAGTAGGAACACGGGCGAGGAGGAAAATCCATCACACTAAGTTAGATGATGAAATAGGCCGTCAATTGGTCAAGTGAAAAACGAATGATAGGGTTTTAAATGTGGAATTTCATTTGAGAAATGACTATTTGTTATTGAATGCAATTAAAGTGTTGTTTATTTGAATTTCACCTATTGTATATTCGGTAATTTAACTGTCAGAATCGCCGACTGGGGGCTCAAAGCTTTGCATCTCTATGTCCCTACTTGAAGTTCTAACAAAAATGAGCCTTGATGGGTCTTCTGTAATAATTAAAAATAATACTGGGAGCACCCCACCCCGACCTAGTTAACGGAATCCTCTGCATTATTGCTATCGTAAACCTGCACAAATATTATTAAATTGGGCCATACGTATTAAGACAATTTCACACCCTTGGACAAGTTTTAAAAGGGCATCTCTATGCTCGCCATTAACGGCAAAAAACTTGTGTCACTATCCTGAGAATGCTTTCTACGTTCAACTCTCTTTTAAAAAAGTTAGCAGAGACATTTCGATTTTTTACACAAAATTATTTGTGTCTTTCCTAATAATGAAAAAGTAGCTTGGTATACAATTTGAGATCAGTATTATCTCGTTTGATTTGAAAATTCACACCCTTTTGAGTGGTAAGTTTCGCGTTCGTTTTGTGTTTTTAAGTTCTTTCCTTTTCTTCATGTAAAACATACATCTATGTCACCAAAGCTATAATAATAGTTACAACTATGTGGTTTCAGTCATTTTAGAGAGGTAGAAAGGTATTCCGTTTTCTACTCGTATTTTGCTTATATGCGGGTGATACATTCAGAACGCATTGCCATTTAATTCTGTGTCGAGTGATTGTATTCGTTTTTCTTTTAGCTTGTCGCTTATTTAAGAAAACCCTTTAAAGTATAAATTGCTTTTCAAAGATGAGCAAGATCCAAATTTATGCCAAACAACAAAAACTGATATTCAGCATTTCTTTTCATAGTTACCTTTCTGCATAAGGAAGTTGAGATGAAGGATCACATCATACTATTTCAAATCTGGGATACGGCAGGGCAAGAACGCTACAGAAGTCTTGTTCCCATGTACCTTCGAGGAGCTAAAGCAGCGCTTCTTGTGTATGACACCTCAAATTTAGTGAGTGTATTATATACGATATATATATATATATATATATATATATATATATATATATATATATATATATATATATATATATATATATATATATATCAAATACGATTCCTTTGCTGACAGACCTAATATTGTGCGTTTAACTATTTTATTGACACTTGAAAGGATTATTAACAGGCGAAACATGCTGGTGACTTAGTTTTCTACTTAAACCTTGTCAGTCCCGGATTACCCATTAGGCAGAGTAGGCAACTGCCTATGGGCCCCGCGACTTTTATGGGCCCCATCAGGGGCCCCCATGAGACCGTCTGGGGCCCCATCTGGGGCCCCAAAAGTTTGACTGCCTATGGGCCTCCACGGTGCTTAATCCGGCGCTGAACCTTGTGAAATAACTTCAAACGGCAAGTGATAATCTTTAACGTCTGTGTCATTAATTTTATTATTATTATTATTATTATTATTATTATTATTATTATTATTATTATTATTATTATCGCTGCCATTTTTAGTCATGCAATGAATCGGACACGATTACAAAGGAATACCTATCATTATAGCAGTACTGAGAGTAAATCCATGACGTCAATGTAACTAATGACACTACCACCTTGACCTGGAAATATTTGACTATTTATTGATCATCTTCGTTTACTGTAGTAGCATATAGTGCATGAGAAAAGAGATTAACAGCGCTGTAGCCATCTTTATGGTCCATTTTATTAATAAAATGACACTCACTATAATTGGTTATTCCATAATTGCTGATACAGGAAATGCAATTCATTATGATGCAGCAACGAGTATTATCTTCTTCATCTTCTTCCTTTTCTTTTCCTTCTTCTTTTTCTTTTTCTTCTCTTTTTCATTATTATTATTATTATTATTATTATTATTATTATTATTATTATTTTTGCAGAGTAGTTTTAGAGCAACTAGTGAGTGGTTGAAACAATTACATCAGAATTGTCCGGAAGATATTAAAATAGTTATGGTTGCCGCAAAATGTGACTTGCCATCAGCTGTACCTCCTGCAGTATGTATGAGGCCATATGCAATGATTAGACATATTAGAGGCTTGGTCGATGATGCGAACTTCAGTTGGACAAGCACAATCATAGCTCTCTCTCTCTCTCTCTCTCTCTCTCTCTCTCTCTCTCTCTCTCTCTCTCTCTCTCTCTCTCTCACACACACACACACACACACACACACACGTCTTTTATTTTGATTCCTTTACTTGTATATCAGAGTCTGATACAGACTTAATGATAAAAACCAAAACACTTTTATCCAAAACATTTTTTTTCCACCGAATACTGGACCAAAATTCCTCTTTATATTCTTGCTTCGTTAAAATAGCTTTTGCCTCAGAATAATCAAATGGCAAGTTGAATCAATCCAACGTTTTTCAAACAATCTAACTGCTCCTAGATAAGATTTGAAGAAAACAATGCTTTACTTCTGATGATATTGTATTTTTAAAACAGCCTGTTCATTTCACTAAACATTTCTAAACTTTGAAATAATAGCTGGATTTTAAAATTCTGAGCCTAGGGAAATATCAATTTTAAAAACAAAGTTTTCTTAAATACTTTAGTTAAACTTCGTTTCTTGGACAAGCAACACAATTTTTTGATACTTTTCTCTTAAAACAGAAAAGAGCGAAGACGACAAGCTTTGTAAAAGTTAACAAATAATTTTTCTCCTAGACTACAAAGTAACAAAATAAGAAAAAGTACTTACGGTATTGCGAATTAAATCCAAACAGTAATCCACGAATTACAAAACACAAGTCATGTCAATGGAAAGTTCTAATTGAATCACAGTTCGAATCCCGTTGAAAATCCAAGACTGACATGCAATAGTCAGCGTTGTACTGATGTGTCAACACTCTCTTGTTGAATCACTGAAAATGATATTCCAGTTGTTAAATAAAGTGTGAATTCCGAAAAATGTCTTTGTCCAAGAATTATCAGAGTATTTCAGTATTTTCAGTGAAAACAATCACAATTTCAAAAACTTTGAAGAAAATTATAAATCCGCCTTAGACTAACACTATATAAAACAGCATGGCTTTTCATATGTCAAGACACAACTGATATAATTTTTATCATAACATCACTTATAAGACTTACTAAAACGAAAAACCGATTTCCGGACATGGGACTAGTCACAGGTGGGACGTCATTACACATGTCTGCGACATGATGCCCCAATTCTTGACATCACTATAAACTGCCACACTGCAGATCTCGTAGCGATAAGACTGCACAAATGTTATAGTTACGTTAAAAAGCGAAAACACACACACATTATTATGTATTTACTGTAAAAATGAATCATGTCAAACTGAAGTAAATTTAATTCTGACAAAAATAAAGTCCAGTAAAAATATTACATTACAACAACATGTAATAGAATAAAATATATTTTAAACTAACACACAAACAATTAATTTAAATATTCATACCATTATATGTCATGAGAAATGACAAACGCGGTTCGGATCTTAGTTCATCGAGAATGCCTTCGTGCAGCCCTATGGTGGTTTGAGTTTGTGACACTTGACCTAACATCATACCAACCTTTCTTCACAAGCTATTTTATCCAAATTGGGCGATGTCATTCTATTTTTGCTCTCTACGTGTATAGAGTAGAAGTTAAGTTAAAGCATCAAATTCATAGCGAGTAAAGTTGCCTTATTAAATACGTCGAACGAACCCCTATAGTCAAACGCACCTAAACATGTTCAAAATGTATTATGAAACGTAGCCGAGGACATGTCCAACACAAAACGGGAGAGGTAACTCCCATTCGATTAATTTCTTTTCTAGCAAGTTTCAAGAGTTGTCATACAACTTAAGTTCATAGATGTACGAACCTAAGAATATTTTTACATGTAATAGATTTTGTATTGCCTCAGAGAGGATGACAATGTGTACTCATTATCAGTGTTGTAAGCTCATTACAAAGCCGCAATACATTATTTATTTTCTCAACAGGCTGCTGAAGAATTCGCAATGAAGAACCATATGTTATTTATGGAAACGTCGTCTAAGACCTGCTTTAATGTGGATAACGTGTTCACGAAGCTTGGTAAGTATATTGTATTTCTTTACCCCTTCGCTTAGAGATACTTATTCCATTCCTATGTGATTTAGTGGTTCATTGTTTTGGCGATGGATTGGATTATCGCCTGCAATATTTGTAAATTATTCCAAAAAAATTTATTGCTAGTAGTAAATTAAAATTTATTCCCGAAAAGTATTAAGGGCACATTAATCGACTGTGGCTATATTGCCTTACAAAATCTATTAATCTATTACTATATTAATCAATCGTTGATCATGCTGTGGGTTCGAACCCCGACCGAGTCATACCAAAGACGTATAAAAGTAGTACTAACAGCTGCCTTGCTAGGCAATCAGCATTAAGTGGTTAATGCTAGGATTGGTCGACCTGGTTTCAGGATAATGTGACTGGGTGGGACACCGGCATATTAGCATTTATCAACGGCGGCTTGAAACAACTGGGTGATGCATTTAAAACATTGAGTTAGAGATGAACATCGGCTGTAATATAACATATGGTACGCAAAAGCACTGATCTTAGCAAACATAGAGGGAAGAAAACCGACCAAGAATAAAAAAAGCCTCTTTCAAGACTGTGAGGTGATATTTTGAGGAAATATTCTGCCAGTAACTCTACGACCATCCATCATTTACATAAAAAATGGTACGTACAAAAAACAAAGTTCATTACCCGTGAGAAAGCAAGGCAATCTTTATAGATATGAAATACATGGTAAAGAAAGCGTCAATCTAGACCTCTAACAAAACAAAAACATTTATGAAGGACATGTAAACGCAAAGATTGAGACGTATTTTTGTAATTATGATGTTTGTTTGTTCCGATAAAACTCAGAGTCTGTATTTCTATTAAGAAGTCAGCACTAACGACTACTGCATCATATAATACTGTTCTGAAAAAGTTTGATGTTTTGACTTAAGACTGGTATTTACTTGTCATATCTTTCATAAATTATTTTGCGCAATTTTCTTATGACCATACTAAGCAAATTATTTTTCCATTGCAGCCTCAGTAATAGTTATAACCGAAGAAGATGACATAAATAGTGTATTGGATCTAACAAACTTGCATAACACAAAAAAGAAACGGTGCTGTTCTTCGTGAAAAAAGAGTTTCCAATGAGTTACCTTGCTTCCGTCTGAAATTAATATAAGCATACCGTGATTACGAGTAAGGATCGCTTCTGTTAAAATTTGAAAAGTTTTTTTTTTAAAATTATACTCAACTTTCATCGTTGAATATTTTAAAAATATCACTAAAGTTTATTCATAACTGAATCCTTAGGATTTGTGTTCCAAATTCAAGCATTGTGATTGATTCACAATGCCGTAAGTTCGTTTTACATTTTTCTCGTTATATTCTAGGGAAATAAATTATTTTTTGAATTTGACACCGGTTGCTGCTTCTTATCCTTTTCTGTTACTTAATTTAAGACCATAGTGTCGTAACAAAATGGTATGGAATTATAGTGCTCTCGCGCGTTTCTGTGTATCTAAGGTTGCCGTCAAAATTTGGCACAAACGAGAACCAAATTTAACCGATTTACAAAATAAATTACTGTAGTGTTTACCATTTGAAAAGCGGCAGTTGTCATCAAATTCACAATAACACTTATAGTAGATACACAAGATACTACAAGTGTGTTTTAGTGACTCACGATCAACGTTCCCTCTAAGCGAATGGTAGAATGTGCGCGCAGTGCTCGCTGCACTGCTCAAGCATTACTGAGACGAGAAAATTTAACGCTGGATTGAGCAAAACTTGACAATTCAGCTGCGCGGGGATGCCTGAGCAGCTGCGCGCGCAGCTTAGAGGGAACGTTGCACACGATATGTTGGCCCATTCTGTACATGGCTTTGAAAAGATGTAACGTTAATTAATCGGACTATGAAAATGAAATAAATTCCTTTGGACTCTTTCTGTCAGCATTTCAGCCGAGGAGATGAATAAGATGTAAAGCTGGTTGTATAACATTTAACGTCACAATCTCAGTAAAGAGGAATTAAGTAAAATATATAGATCTTGTAAAATAATTAGTTAAAGTTCAACATTATAAAACAATAGGCAATAATGGTGAAGATAAACAACAATGAAACAGATGCAATGTGTATAGAACGTCTCGTTTATGGAAAGAACACTTCAGAACTTAGACAGAGAATGTAAAGAAGAAATAAATTTCTTGAGAATCCGTTCGAGCGGCAACCAGGTTAAAATACGATAAAAAGTGTCACAACTCCATACATAAATATAAACTAGGAGTAAGATACAGTATTGTATTAAGGCAAACATTTGTATTTTTTAAATAAAGTATTTATCTGTATGATTCTAAAAGAAAAATGCTAAATAGTTTTTTCTGGATTACAAGTTCAAGACGGTCATCGAGTGGAGCATCAGACAGAGTAGACAGACCGAAACTATTTCAAGCAAACCGAAACTATTTCAAACAAAATCCTAAAGGATTTCAAACCGAAACCAATTCAGGCAGACAAAAAAAAAGAGAAATGGTTTCGGTTTGTTACGCTATTGAGACTCTGTCTCCAGACAGACCCGATGCTGATTGCCTTTTGGAGACGAGTTGTTTTAACCGAACATTTGATCAAGTCCGATACGATATCTTGATCTAGGGTCATGCAAATTTATGGTTGCAAATCCATGTGGGATTGACTGAGCATGACTAAAGAAATTGCTAAAGAGATTATAATCCATATCTCCACTGCACCAGGTCTGGTGAATATTTCGTAGTGTATGCATGTCAACTCCATTAAATACAATAAGAATATTGCAGTTATCTCTGATCACTTTTGGTATTTGTGTATACTTCTGAGTAACATATATTACGTCTGTATTTGTATGCCTACCTCTGGAAAATATCCTGCCAGGTTTTTTTTTTGTCTATCTAATATCACATCATCATATACGACTAAATTGTTAATACCACTATCAAGAGAATCAACACTCGGTGCTTTTTCGAAATCGGTTATAAACTCAATAATATCCTCATCGATTTCCAATTTTGCTTTCTCGTTAAAATCCTTTAACACCTCGTAACATTGCTGATCATCTACACTTGGGGCTAAAAAATATAGTTTATCCCATTTTATCCATCTCTTTATCAAATTAAGTAACAACTGTGTTTTGCCGCTCCCAGATGGTCCGATTATAATCATACGAATATAATTCGGTAGCGCTGCATGATGATTAATGGGATCTCGTTTTTGTTCTCGCAGAAAAAATCAATTACATTCATGTTATTATAAATAAATTATGGATCTATATTGTGTGAAATGTAAGAAGCGTACTAGCACAAACGACTTGACAACAATTACAACAAGCAAAAACAGATCAGCACTTACCTGGTAAGTGTGAACAATGTCGTACAAAAAATTTTTAAATTTATTTCAAAGGATTTAAAAAGAAGCGAGGAGGTGATATTACAGCCAAGTTAGTAAAATTACCAGGAACACCATGGGCAAAATATCCAGAAGAAAAACACCATCCAGGGTTTAGTTATTGTGGACCCGGGACCAGACTGGATATCCGACTCGATGATCAAAACCAACCCAAACCCGGTGAAAACCCAAAAAACGCTATTGATAAGGCGTGTCATACTCATGATGTTTCTTATAAAAGCAGAAATCTGCAACACATACATATCGTAGATGTAAACTTGATTCATGCGTTGAATTCTATCACTGATAAATCCTTCAAACAAAAATTGGCTTCATGGTTGATAAAATCGGCGATGAAAAGTAAATCGATATTGGGTGCTGCTAATTAGTAACATCATGGAATCCATTTATTATTCTCCAAGACGATATTGGAGGGGTAAAGCAGCAATCAATGAACTCGCTAGCGCTGCAAGGGTGAAAAATACCACTGCAGCGGATTGGTTATCCAGACAGGCGATATGGCAAATTTATCTACCACCACCTAAACAAATTAACTTCTCGCATTTTGATATCAGCGTCGCTAATGAGGTTCATCAAGCTGATATATTTTTTCTGCCGCATTATTGTGTTTACAAGTATGCGCTAACCGTAGTTGATGTTGCGAGTAGATACAAACAAGCAGAACCTCTAAAAAAATCATCAACTGAAGTGGCTTCTCCGTTTGGAAGGATTTATCGTAGGGGTCCTCTGTATTGGCCAAATCTATTACAATTTGATCCTGGCAAAGAATTTCAGGGTGCAGTTTTATCAACAATGAAGCATCATTATGTCACCATTAGACGAGGAAATACTGTATTACATCGCGATCAGGCAATTGTTGAACGATTTAATAGGACACTTGCTGAGCGGTTATTTGGATATCAATAAGCCAAGGAATTTATTCAGGATAAACGATCTCGTGAATAGGTCAAGAGATTACCAGGCGTGATTACCGAGCTCAATAATGAGATTACTCGAACAATTAATATGAAACCTTACAACGCGATTAAAAAAAGTATATACCCATAAAACCACAAAATGATTTTTTAAAACAGCGTATACTCGGCAATGTCACTGTGAGGTATTTATATGAACCAGGAGAGCTTGAATGCGGTAAAAAAGAGCTAGTGATCCTATTTGGAGTGTCACTGCACATAAAATATCTAGTATAACGAGATCCACGGGTAGACCAGCAATCTATAGATTGGATTCAACTGCTCCTCAGCGCGGATTTACTCGTGAACGATTACAAGTGATACCAGAGGATTCTCAATTACCGCCGCGTGGTCTTAGCTAGCACCTCTTCATCTGTTGCACTCAAGACAAGTCAGCATCACATTATCTCTGGTATGAACAACACTGCTACTTTTTCTGTCTACGGTAAATTGGCTGGGGCCTTTATCCGACCAACACCAAAGCATTATACTATTGCAACTCGCACAGTGATTATTCTGTTGTTGTTTCAGTGTGATTATAAATTCCGAATTAATGTAAAATTTTCTGTTATTTTTTTATTCTGTTGTTTATAACCAGAGAGTTTTTTCTGATGATGCCAACGATGACAATATAACTGATTGTTGTGTCATTATAACCAAAAACAACTCTTCGAAGTTGATTTATTCTTCGTACTCTGGACATTGCGAGAAAAACGAAATTCGATCACTCGATGCGATGATCTATGATCCAAACAATTGTATCGGATATAGTCAATCCCTACAAAGAATGTATCGTTGCTGCGTATCCTAGCTTCCATGAGAATTTTTCAGCGCACAATGCATCTTCGACAACACTGATATCAACCAACACAATATAATTTTTCAGGAGAATTTGTTTTCTTTACTCTGTCAAGCCAGCAATATCAACTTCGATATTATGTTTCCGTTTACCCTTGGGTCTATAACACAGCGGCACTGGAAGTGTTGCAAATTTTTCTTTATGCGCGCTAAATAACTTCATCTGAAGTGTGTCTCTGACTATCTTTCTACTTGCCACTATCGAATCGTTTGGTCTCCATGCTTCCCATAAATCATTTAATGGGGTTTCTGAAATTATTTCACGCACTTTTTCACACTGGATTCTATCTGATTGTAATCTGATAAGTTTCTTGAACTCGCGTAATTCATTACCAAGTGATCTGTGATCATTACTAAATTCGTCATAATAGTCTACAAAATTCTTCAGCCAATTATGTGGAGACAAACTGACAAATGGTGGTGGATGACCATGATCGCCACACATTATCACTTTTGTATTCGCTAGCAATAACCAATCGAAAACGTTTCTAACGACACTTTGCATATCTCATTCTATATAATTACATCAGGAATATATTTTTCGCACATTCGATCAGGAGTCCATTCATTTTTCCATCGCAAGAAGCTGTGAGAAGTGCAAGCATTAACCCCCCGCTGTGTCATCTCTCTTTCAAGTTTATGTGTTGGTGTTAGCACAATCATGTTTCATTTCCCTCGAAATAATTCAATCGCACAAGTCGTCTTCCCTGACCCACCACAGCCGTTTAAGTAACTAGTTTTATATCTACATATTGGATCGGATACCGAAGGTGCATTAGATAGTTCTGATATCTGATTATTTTTCAAGCAATTGTTTTCAATCGTAACATCTGCTGATTTAGAATAATCACGCAGTATTATCTTTTTAATTCTCCATGATCCCCAACTCTTGTCGGAATTTGTAAATTCAGCCACTGTTTCATTATGTTTTACATCTATATAAAATGAATCAGTGGCGACTCTAACCGCGGTGTCAGGAAATCTATTTATCAGCGAAAGTAAATTAATAGAAACACAAGCCAGCATAGACGACCTTAAGTACGTATAATGAGGATTTTCTCCATCTGTATAAGTAACAATTGTACCTAATTTGGTTCCATCGGACAAGAAATCATCTTTACGATCGACATATATACCCCTACTTGTTACATCTGCGATTATAAAATCGTATTCGGCATCATCTATAATCAACCGCGAAGAATATCGTTTGTGGTCCTATTTTTCACCCTGTGTGAACTTACCAATTATTCTTCTACCGAGATCTTTTGGGTGTTTATTTCTAACTTCATAGATTTCTTTGGAACACCTTACGATATATTCTTCGTCTAGATTAGGAAATTGTTTTTTGTTTTCGCTGATTATACTATCTAGATTCTCGGGTTTTGGTAACCAGACTTCAGTTTGTTTTCGATATGATATAATTGCTTCACTGACAATAAGCGATATCAGCATTTTATAATCAATCATATACCGTAATAACACTATTAGCATCCTGTGTTTTTCAGAGATGTGTCTACCAAACCAAACATAACAACATGGATGAAGTCCTATAGCCAATTCAAATCATATCACACGAGCGAATCCGGTTAAATCAAAATCAGTCAGTGGTCCATTAATCGCAACACGGGTCATCACGTGTGTGGGATGTCCAAATCGTTTAAAATACTAAGAGCATTCACCGTACCCGAGAATACTCCCTGGATAACACGCAATCATATCAACCGAAATAATACTTTTGGGTCGTATTTTGTATTCCATAATCCACCATGGCCATAAACCACGCAGCTTGATTCGATATCTGAGAGAAATCCTGCGCGTGTTGGTTTCCATATATTTCTCTTTCTCGTGAAATGAGCTGCAGCTGACGGTATTGTAAAACAATTTGTTAATAATTTCACGGCGTAATCTGTTGAAAAACCACTAACTAGTTTTTTCATCTCATTGTGGAGGGCTTTAGTACTATATATTTCGAAGTTGGGTTTTACAAATTGATCGAATTTACCCTCTTCCTCTTCAAAACTGTGAAGCGCTATTATGATAATAGAATCAAAGATTCCGTTAAAATCTCCATCAATGACTCTGACTGTGTCAGCGTCCATGACTCTGTCAAGAACAAAATCATAAAAACACCTCAAGACTACATTGATAGATTATTAAGTAATAATTAAACCAAATAATGAATTAGACAAATAATATTATAGCATATAAATGAACCAAGAATTTCAACCACATCCTTTGATTACCAATTATGAAGCATTTTGTGATGGTATTGTCAGACACCGCAGGCTGAAGAAACTAGTCGGTGTTACTAATAATCAGGGATAACTTATATTTAATTCTAGAGAGAAAAGTCATCTTAATCACAGAATCGCATATGAGAGTTTTCATGGATTGATAAAAGATTGGTTTGTAATCGATCATATTGATTCCAATCCTAAAAATAATTCTTTATCGAATCTACGAGCTATAACACAAAGTGAAAACACCAAAAGAGGAGGAACTGGAAAACACTCGAAAAATGCGAAACCTATAAAGTCGTTAATACAAAAAATAACGAAGAAAGAGTATTTCAATAAATGAATGAAGCTGGAAAGAATGTATACCCTCAGTACGATATGTTGCAGAACAAATATATTGATCAGCGATTTCCAAGAGAACCGGACACATAATTAAATTCGTTTAAATTTAAATTAGCATATGTAGCATTAAGGGGAATAACTCGTGTGGGCTTGTGTATATGGTTTTGAAACAACGATAACTCCTTTGTTGTAGTCACGGATCTCAATGGATTTTTCGATGACTGAATGGCTTTTTCTTGTGTGTTGGTTTTTGAAACGCAGTCACCGGATCAAATCTCGTGGCAGGCATTATTGTCGATGGTACCGATCGGAAGGATTTTCTAAATAAAATTGGGGCTTTAAGCCATTCGAAATTCAACCTTGAAGCCACCATATGTCACACACCGTCACACGGTGTGAATGTGTTTTCGCATTTAACTCGGGTGATTTTGTTGGTGGTATGGTGGTTTCAGTTGATAGTAGAACAGCCCCTTGTGTGTATGTGTGCCGTCTTATTTCATATATCATGATTGTAAATATATCATGATTGTAAATATGTGAATATGTAAATACTTGTAAATACTTGTAAATATGTACATATGTAGATACTTGTAAATATGTAAATATGTATATATGTATATATCTATATGTAAATGTGACATCCATTCACCAAGCATACTTTCGTCGGGTTCTAACCCGTCTTGCTGGCCTCTCAGATGTGAATAACACCTGAGAGGTTCCAAATGGGGTTTATATCATATCATATCATATCATAACTTGCATAATAATTCTAGGCGCAATAGGATGTGAATAACACCTTAGAGCGAATGGAGTTCATCATATATCATATCATAACTAGCATAATATCTCTAGGCGCAATGGGATGTGAATAACACCTTAGAGCGAATGGAGTTCATATATAATCATATATAATCATATAGAATCATATATAATCATATATAATCATATCATATATAATCATATATAATCATATATAATCATATCATATAAAGACGGGTCAATATTAGATATATAATATTCATATAATGAATTTCGAAAATATGAATGTCATTATAATTGAGATTTCAAATTTGAAAAATTAAGGAATACAGTTATCAGTCAAATTAGATCGTAATCAGATTCTCTCTGAATTTCATGATCTTAATGATAGCGCCCGGAATAATAGGTATATCCTTCCAAGGCAGTATGGGTTGCTCAAACGAATTCAGCACGCGGTAAATGACTCACTTGCATTTTGTACCGACATCAACAAATTTATCCCGCTGTTCATTGCTGTCGAAAAGGTCAGAGGTGAATTGGGCAAACAATATAAAATCAAACGCACAATAAACTCGAAAATCAAATCAATAAGAGAAAAATTCATCAGAGAAAATGAAAATCCCCTTTTGGTTACCTCAACACAGTAAAAAAATCTCTCCTTGGATTAATTGACACTCTAAACAATGCCCAACCCGTTGCAGGTGTGTAATGCGCATACAATAAAGCCCCATTTACAAATAATTCTATATACAGGTATGCGCTTACTCGCATAGAACGAATTTGTATAGTTTGGTATGATAGTGTTCGGTGATTTAGCACGAACGCGGAAGTAATGAACACACTGTCGGGGGTGGGTGAGTTTTCACTTACAATTTCGATCGTATTTTATATTTATAATGTTAAATGAAGTCCTAACAACTAGATCAGCACGAAAGAGATTGGCTGCGATTAAGAGATGTATTCCAGTTCGTGATTCCGTTCGAAATAAGCTCCAAACGAAACAAACATTTCAAACTACTTTCACAACGGGAACTGAAAAATTATTCAAACCAATAACAACAGGAACGAGGAAAATCGTATCAACCACTGAAAAACCCATATGGGGAGATATTCCTGAGGAACAACGAGGGAAAAAACCAGCCCTTCTTCCGGTACTTGAAAAAATAGCAAAGAGATCCAAGCAAACAAAGGAATCTTTAAAAACACTTCCGGGTGATATAGCAGCCGCTGCACAACTTAAGGAACAACAAGAACAAGAACAACGTCAACAACGTCTTGAACAAGAACGACTTGAAGAAGCACGACTAGAACAATAACGACTAGAACAAGAAGAAGAAATTTCGAGAGATAAAAAAATATTCACCTGAAAAGATATTTACGAATGAGGCATTGGATGATATTAGACAAATTTCAACGGATGATGAATTAGCTAATTTTGCTGTTAAAATTTTTCAGAAAAAGATAAGAGAAAAATATATAACAACGGGATTTGAACATTCTATAAAAACCGCTGACACCTGGTATAGAAAAATATATTTGGCAAATCACGGTGGAATTAGAATCAAAGAGGAGGAGGATTTTAGGCATTATATGAATGTTATGTCATGTTAGTGTTACGTTAACTCCTGGCCAAATTACAAAATTGTATTCGGAATCAACTAAAAAATGTGGAACCACAATATCGCTGAAACACAATCAGATGTCTGGTGGTCAGAAAAAAATATCACTGACAGCTCGTCAGATTAAACACTTCAATGATGCTATCCAAGATAAGAAAAATGTTCAGGTCACACTCTCTCTGCGGCCGCAATTAGGAATATGATAAAATCAGGTGGTATATTTCCACTTTTCGCTGCGTTACCAGCGTTTATTGCGGAAGTGGCCCCAGCGGTAGCAAAAGCCACCGCTCTAGGAGCCGTTGGCACAGCGGCAGGGATGGCACTAAAGAAAGCTACCGGAAGCGGGTATAAAAAAGAAACGATCAGGAAAGGGTCTGAGACTATCAGGAACTCTGTATTCATGGTACAGAGGAAAGGGCCTGAGACTATGAACAGTTTACTAACTCGAGAACCGAAGGTTCCATCGCGAGAACCCATAGTTCCCATGTAAACTTTTGATTTAATCGATGCTGCAAACAAACTAGCGATACAAAACTTTAGAGGTGTCTTTATGAAAGATCAATTACCTCAACAACCAAACAACACTGAAACAGGTATCATTAATCTCGATAACAGCACCGAACCTGGAACCCTCTGGGTTGTATACGTGATTGATCCGCGTGCAATTGTTTTTTTCGATTCATATGGATTAGTGCCGCCTAAAGAATTTATGCGTTATATAAACCGCTTAAAAACTCCTATCTGGTATTCCACGATACCAACACAGAAAATGAATGACCCACCAATATGCGGCTTAGAAGTATTAAATGTCCTCAACGCTATTTCATCATCGGGAAAACCACCACATAAAACCGTACACGAATATACGAGTAATCGCTTTTTAGAGAGATCTTAGAGCATAATGATTGATATTTGGGTGAGATCTTTATCAAGCCTGAAGAAACCCACCACGGAAATATCTGCAGCCGGTGATGTAAACAAAATACTCGAAGATAAAATGAGATGTTAAACCTCACATGTGTTGATCCAAATGAAATAGTCGTATTTCAAGATCGTCAGGGTAAATTAAAAATAGTAATGTTTCCCTTGATGATATTTTAGTTAAACAACGCGGTGTAACGGAAAATGCTATCGCGATTTTTTAAGATCAAGGTAATCTCAAACCAGATGTTCTTATTTCAACTATTGTGGATAGAATTAACAACTTAGAACCATTAAGAAAAACTATCCGATGAATACGACGAAGATATAAATAAATTCGATCAGATTTCTGAATTACAAAGAAGTATAATTGACAGTATTGACAAACCTCTATTAGATTTCTTTGGAAATCCAACGGTGACCACACCGAAACTCACGGAAATGAAAAGTTCCATGGATAATTTGTCAAAGTTGCTATCCGAGTATGACGCTCATGTATCTCAATTTACTACGTTAAGTAAAAACTTTAACAGGACCGATGACTCCAATGATAATTTTTTTAATTAAAAAAATTCGAAACCCGATGAAGTTAAAATAGATCTCGCTGATATTATCACAAAACTCGATGAAATAAAAGCAATTAATCGGCGAATAGAAGTTGTTCGCGAAGATATTAAAACGACCAACGATGTCATCAGGGATGATCTACCGAGGATGATAGGAAAACTTTAAAAAATAAAAATCTTTCACGAACAAAAAAATATCATAAATAACGTGTACGCGATTCAACACGAATCATTTACGTGGACACCATTCACTAACATATTAAATATCACCGCGGCCGTCAAAGGTATTTATCGATTAATACTAGTGTCGCCGACTCAATTTAATATTTCATCAACGAGTTCATCTGGGGTCAACAATATGATATCAACGATCATCGACAAGGAAACAACTGAACAATTCATAATAGCATCCACTGATAATAATTTGGCTAAGGTTTCAGTAACATCGTATGTGGAATTCGTAGCGTATTTAAGTAAACAACTAAATTGAATTCTGTTGTAATAAATAAAATTTCATCACAGCAATATCGCTATGATCAGCTCAAAGAATTTCAAATTAAACTCAAAACAATCACTGAGGAGTATGAAGTAAAAATAAAAAAATACCGACAAAGAATCACCGCAGTTGATGTTACCGTGTACTCGATATAAGGTGTAATCACCGGAGCTGGTATAATACTATCCTCGGTACAATGATTGCCCCGATAGCTGTTCCAATTTGTATATCAGCGGCGACAACAATCGCGGAAATTATTTCGATTATAACAAAAATTATATCATCATGCAGCCAGCGTAAACTGCATGATTACGTAGTTAGGTTCCATGTTGTGTCAACCGCATACTCCCAATTTTCCTCGATGATATCGTCTTCTCTCGACGTTACATTGATATCAGATAATGAGTTTTTTGCAATGGTACGTGTTTATGATTCCGCGATGTCAAAATTAGATAAACAACATGAGTATAATAACAATGGCGACATCGCAAAAACTACTTCAACGAATAGAGGAAAATACCACACCGGTGACAACCAGCTTGATCTCAATAACCTCAACCAATCCTGAATTCAGTGTGAAATTCCCTACTGCGATTTCAGTTAAGCAAATAGCACTGGCAAAATTACGAGTGTATCACAGTTGGCCAAATATGAGATCAAAATCATTCGGTGGTCAACAACCGAATAAGTCCCTGGTGTTTGCGAGTAAGAATAAACCCGATGGTACTCCAGATTGGAACATTGTTTCATTACCATCTGGGTCATACCAAATCGAACAAATCAATAATGAATTTCAGCGTAGAATAAAATCCATTACAGGAAACGAATCAAAAATCGCTATAACGGTTCATGAACCAACACTATCATCTGCGAATGAGATAAACTCGCCCGGATATGCCGTAGATATCTATAAGAGTTCAGTCAGAACTATATTAGGATGGCCTGAAAACTCACCTCTGGCATCCTATCAAATACCAACAGAACCACAAAAACCTGATTATGTTTCCGCGAAGGAGAGTTATTATGATTATGGAAAAAAAACCACCAATCCGTAATCCACTATTCCCAATCTGTAATCGACTACTCTCTATCCTGCCCTTCGACAATAGTGGACCTAATGATATAACATATTCGATTCCAACAGATAATCGTTTGGGTTGTGCTTTCTTAGATACAAGCACTGGCGATAAACCACATACTAAAATAAATGAATCAGAAACTACTAAAGTATTTACCGCGATGAAAAACTATTTTGAAAGATTTAAAAATCTACTTATAACGGAAATTAGTAAAATCCCACCCACCGAGATAAAGTCATCAAATACATGGAGGTTTGTAATGAAATTATCGCCGACATGGAATTATATTAGGTCATAATAACCCTAAAACGAGAACAGAATTTGCAAAGAAACTTAATATACGTGTAGAAGATATCCCCGATTTTAGGTTTCCAGGATATGTGGTACCAGAACTATAAAAATCTCTCAATGATGCCATCCATGATGGTTTTAAACAAATTCACCACGAATGGAAAAAAATGCCACAACCACAAACAAATATCCTCAAACATAATAATGACCCAGATGGTGGTGGGCGGTGATTTTAGTGAATTTAGTATGTGATGTCATCGAAGGAAGTTACCAAATAAATCTCGAAAGATCAAATCAAACCCAGCAGGGATATATTTGATATTCATTTGCACCAACATCTTCACCCGGATTTTTAATAATTGAGGACCCAATTAATCCAGTCTATATGCGATGTCATAATGATTCGTTAACGAGAATTAATTTTAAACTCACTGACCAGTCCAATAATCTGATTGATTTGCGAGGTGAGGTTTTACAAAATAGTCTGTTTGTGAAATCCTAAAGGATTTTCATGTTAAGACTTTCTTCGTAAGAAAGATTTTTACCCCCATAGCAGCAGAGAGAACGCTACAACGACTTTGCGTCTCCAAAGAAAACTTCTTTTTACGATTTTATAGGAAGCCTATGTTTGCTAAATAAAAGCTTCTATAAAGTTGTCCGATTCGCCCTTTCTGTTGCTCATTAAGGTAATTTATTTTTCGGCGACAAAAACACGAGAACCAGTTAAACATCATGCAGCGCTACCGAATTTTATTCGCATGATTATAATCGGACCATCTGGAAGCGGCAAGACACAGTTGTTACTTACTTTGATAACGAGATGGATGAAATGGAATAAGTTGTATTTAATAGCCCCGAGTGTAGACGATCAGCAATGTTACGAGGTGTTACAGGATTTTAACGAGAAAGCAAAATCGGAAATAGATGAGGATATTATTGAGTTGATAACCGATATCGAAAAAGCACCGAGTGTTGATTCTTAACAATTTAGTCGTATATGATGAAGTGATGTTAGATAGACAAGAAAACCCTGCCAGGATAGTGATCAGAGATAACTGCAATATTCTTGCTGTATTCAATGCAGTAGACATACATACACTACGAAATATTCACCAGACCTGGTGCAGTGGAGATATGGATTATAATCTCTTTAGCATTTTCTTTAGTCACGCTCAGTCAATCCCCCATGGATTAGTAACGATACATTTGCATGACCCTAGATCAAGATATCGTATCGGACTTGATCAAATGTTCGATTAAAACAATCCGTCCCCACAATCAGCGTCGGGTCTCTAGCGTGAGAAACCAAAACTATTTCTGTTTTTTTTTTTGTCTGCTTGAAATGGTTTCGGTTTGAAATCCTTTAGAATTTTGTTTGAAATAGTTTCGGTTTGTCTGAAAAAGTTTCGGTCTGTCCACTCTCTTTGCTGCTCATATTCATTGGATATGCATATTCTTGTAGTTGCCTGTCAAAACGTAATTAAACAGTCGTGTCAGGGAAGACGAAACATGTCTGCTTAGACCTAGATGGTCTTTAGTACAATATAGGTTCTTCTCAAATGTTTTAGGGTCCCTCCACATTTGTCAATTTAAGGCAGGTGGTTGGTCAATAAAGTTGATATTAGAACCTGGACAGTCGGGAAGTCAGACACGCATTGTAGTGGATTTAAACTGTGTCTTGTAGGGTACAATATTTCTATATTATGTACATCTCTTTCTCTCTCTCTCTCTCTCTCTCTCTCTCTCTCTCTCTCTCTCTGCGAAACAATTATTTGGTCACAAAGGGAAAGATTTCTTAATGGAGGCATGAGGATAATACACAATTTAATCTTTATAGGCATGATTATGTCCTATCTGTAATCAAGCGTATTTAATCCGATATCTCCATATAAACGATACTTTTTCATAATGGACAACAAGGTATATAAACGTAATGTATTGACTTATATCAAGACTAAAGAAAGGACTGTATTCAGGACGATTTACCGAATTTCCTTGATAGACGGGTATCAGCAAAAATATTTCGACAGCAATCTGTCTCTTGTACTTAATCCAAATAATATACACACTTTTGTATTGTTAGAGGTGCCCTGTATGCCGGTTTACCGCTATATTCCCCCACCTAGTGGTACGTACTATGGTAGTATTTCACTGTTACGGTATGTCGGTGGTTTCCGACTTTGATGATATTAAAAACGTATTTTCATTATTCATTATTCATGACAAATAATTTTTTTAAAAAAATCATCTTGTGTTAGTCACATGTTAATGACGAGGGAATAAACATGCAAACATAATTGTATTTATGATCCTTCAACTACACGTTTGACAGGTGTCAATTACGCCAAACGCGGTAGCCAAATGGACTGTTATGAAACATATTCTTGCCAAATCTAACAGTCGGAAAACAATTGGATTAAGAAAAGAAAACAATTTAAAAGATATACATGTCATCTTTTAGTTTTTTTCTAGCGTACTTACCTTGCATGTATGGCAAAGGGGATCAAATACTCGCATTGTATCTCTGCGAGCCTGGGCTTGATCTCGATTCCAACACATGCAAGGCAAGTGCTCCCAATCCAAGTCGCTGGATATCTCCCGATTTTCTGCTTCTTTTATTTTCGGAACACGTGTTACCAACACCTGAGCAGTTGAGATAACTAAATATTACTTCTGCGAAATTGTTGTACAATGGAATTAATGTCAACAAAGTTGACAAGATATGAACCAATTGTACGGCTTAAAGAGCTAAAAAAATGTTGTATTGTGTTTGACGTACCACTGACACCTGAAAGGTAAAATCGTGCTGAGACTTAAAGATTAAAGAGCTATGCCATGAAACAAACCAAGGAATCCCTTTCCGACCGAGTCTGAAATTTGTATCCGTGCCACTTTAGTTGTAAATCGGGACGCTAACCACAGAAAATGAGGATTGAATTAGAATAAATAATACCTGATGTTCAACAATACAGAAAACAACAGATTTGTTGTTTTTAAAGAAAAACTTAAATTCACGAATTCGGTCATCTACTTGTCTATACATATTGTATATTATTGTATATAAATTATTACTTTTAATACAAAGTGAACTTAAACAAACATTTGCATAGCTTTTGAAGTGTTTTGTAAATCACAAACATCGTATACCTCGCTCTTAGTTTTTATCTTGACATGTTTATGGTTTTTCGAAAGTAACAATGTCCCAGTTCTAAATCCATACACTATTGCTGTATATATCAACATCAACGTGCCCTATTTACGTCTGGAACACACCAATACCACAACGTAAATGACTTTTATTTTGACTTGTATTGAACATAATTTTAAGATTACATTATATCACACTTTAGAAAAGGCAAAGTATAAAATAAGATTTTAAATTGCACAAGTTATGCAATCTGATTTCTTACAAATATTAGCAAAGGCGTCACTTTGATAAGAGTACCATTGGGCTTATAAATACTGGCATACTAGTATCGGGCATTTATAAACTTCACAATCTCCAGCGTGAAGTTAAGGAGATCAGCCATGCCAGGAAAGGCCAGAGAAAGTTACAATATGGTAGGTCATTTTAAACAACCTTACATTAATATAAAATATGAAAATAATTGGGTACATCTTGCTTAAAGATTTGTCAAATCTTTTTTGTGTTATAAATTATGCATAAGATATTTTTATCTTGGTACTCTATCAAAATTATGATCAGCTTGTTCTTTTAGGTTTCAGTGTATGACATTTGGAACACTAATTTTATTTAAGATACACAAAACGTTCTTACTATTCCTTCAGGAAAAAAATTACGTTTAAGTAATTTCATTTGTACATTTTTAAGGTGATATTTGTGTTATTGTAAAAGTTTTTGAAATACTCTGTACTTGCTTTATGCAATGTTACAAAACAAAACTCTTGAGATTATCATGTCATGAGTTTTGTATTAATCAATTAATTAAATCCTTGTTTATTTATTTATTTATTTATTTATTTATTTATTTATTTATTTATTTATTTATTTATTTATTTATTTATTTGTTTTTTATTTATTTACTTATTTATTTATTTACTTATTTACTTATTTATTTACTTATTATCATCATCAACATTATTATTCTCGTTGTTGTTGTTACATAAACTATTCCTTATTGAAAAGCTAAAAAATAATTAAAAATACGACACGGACACAAATTATAAGCAAATGATAAAGATTTGTTTATTGGCCGATATTTAATACGATTTTGATCACCTATTATGACAGTCTTGCAAAATTAAAACTAAATACAGGTTTCCTTGAACTACACTAGGTTGAACTAAACTTAAGAATGCTTTGGGATGAAATGTTCATGTCACAGCTTTGTGCTAGAATTGACAACAATAATTCCAAATGTGTTGTTGTTTTGTTTTGTTTGCGATATTGTAAGTGTTTAACATGCTAAAATACAACGCTTATGATCAAATCTAATTGTATTGGACGCTTGATATGACAAATCCCAACCCCCCATCCCTGCATCCTCGATCCGAGAAGAATAATTGCTGAGGAAATTTATGTAGAAAGGAGAAAAACACTAACAAAGATAGGTTGTGAGAGTTCTGATTTATTCTTTGAATGTATGTTCATGGATGAGAACAAATTTAGTTATAACTTAACTACGCTGATATATGTAGCAATAAACCACAACTGATCGGTAGTTACGACACTGGACTCGTATCTGAAGACTGCGTGTTCGATTCCCACCATCATATCAGTTTGTACAAGCTACCGTAGAGCGTCCTTGAACACAACGCTTTATTCTATATTCCTCTACTAATATAATCATCAAAGTGTTATTATGCCCTAAAACACCAAATAAATCAAACCAAGCCAACACCAGGTCTTTCGACACCATCGCCTTCGGTGTCAACTCCGTGTTAAAGTTTTTGTGCAAGCCCATAAATGAGAAAAGAGCCAGACCGTGCCTTCACATGATAACATATTGTCTACCAGAGGTTGACCCGTAAGAGGTATTGATAACTCTCCAACTTAAGATAGATCCATGATTTATGTTGCAGTAATTAAAACGTAGTGTGCGTGGGTACACGACGGCAAGGAAATAAATATGAAGACAAAGAAATAAAAACTCTAAGGGTCAAGTGCATTCCTAAATCATCAAAAGGTACCTATTGGGTGTTTTCAATATAAAGGAGCAAAACATATATGCCGTGTATCATTTTGTTTTCTTTGTGGGCGGATGTGTTTGAATAGTATTTTATTAACGCAGCGAAAAGTGGAAATATACCACCTGATTTTATCATGTCTTTGATAGCGGCCGCAGAGAGAGAGAGAGAGAGAGAGAGAGAGAGAGAGAGAGAGAGAGAGAGAGAGAGAGTGATCTGAACACCTTTTTGTCCTTGATAGCATCATTGAAGTGTTTTATCTGACGAGTTGTCAATGACAATTTATTTTAACCACCAGACATCTGATTGTGCTTCAGCGATATTGTGGTTCCACATTTTTGTGCTGATTCCTATGGCAATGTTTTAATTTGACCAGGAGTTAACGTAACACTAACGTGACTGTACGACATTTTATTTAATAACAGATTGATCTAATTGTCTACAACATATTTTCTACTGGTGCATCAACTACTCTCGTTCGTCCACCAACACCTTCGAGTAGCATTGATTTGTCACTGAGAATAACAGCAACTGCTTTGTAATTCGGGATAGTGACAACACCACCTACAACCGGACGAGTTACACGAGGTCTGAAGAGTATGTCAACTACGGATTGTCTGGTTAAATCAAGATGTTCCAGCGAGAAGTAATAGACGGGACATCGATTTTTAAAATCATACTGTGATATCTGCATACCAGTATCCACATTATTATCGCGTCCCATAAATGTCAACAAACTATGATACGCGCGTGCTATTTGGATGGTTCCGTAATCAAGTAGTATATCCTCGAATGTTTCCTGTTGGCCGTTTATTCTCAATGATACTTCATTAACATCTATTTGATCAAATATCATATGACTCCGTTCCTGAGAGTTTAATCGCGCCTTATCCTGTAACGCAATAAATATATGACGCGGAGCTGAAACACCTTGTTTTTATGCCAGGTGCCATGTAAGTGTACCATCAATATTAGAATCAATGGTATCTGTTGTTGTTGTTAGCCATGATAGCAACGATTTTCCTCCATGATCCATAAATGATAGTAATCTTTCTTCCATTGTGGTTGATGGAGTCATTACTGGCATCCACAATGATAGTTTTGATATAATGACTTTACCAGCAACAACACCAGCATCACGCCAGATTTCATCATTATCACTACCCTTTCTTACGAGTACTACTGTATGCTTCACTCCATAAATAACTTTTCTAACATTTCTGTAAAATCCGAAAATATTATGCAGTGGAATCGCGCATGAAAATTTTCGACGCTGTCCTTGCAACATTGCCACGCGCGTTGCAAACCCTAGGTTGCAATTAGGATTATACTTTTTATAATATCAAAGGTACCAGCTGGTCTATCCTCGAGTTCATGAGAATCGGGTTTTGGATCAGATGCAGTAGCTCTTGGAGTATGCAATTTAGTATACGGAATGTGTTCAGCGTGATTAGTAACATCCTTAGAGAACATCATAGATAGACCTGTATAATCTTCAGAACATCTCGCTAACCCCACTATTGTTGTGACAGCATCAACCTCTCGCTCTATAGATTCAATTTGTCTTCCATCAATCATATATATAACACTTTCGAATAGCGCCATGATACCATTATTGACAAAGCCAACTCGGATATTTGGGTCATCTGCATAATCTGTATCAGCTGCAACATTTGTTACGAGTTCTCCTTCTACTTCGATAAATACTTCAGCGGGTAGAAAGTATTTGCTGGTATCATCGACTTGAAGTTCGATTCTTGATCGAAGATACGGTTGTACTGCATGATAGGAATAGAATTGATAATCGCGTACAGAATAACTCTTGGGTACTTGGGCGTCCACATCAAACGCTGGGTCAGGACCCGATTTGAACATATTATTATATATTTCTTGATCTAAATCGCGATCTCGCCACTTCCCGCTATCATATTTGCAGTAATATTTCCCTGAGTGTCATATCCTTCGTTGTTCAGTGATGCTATTTTTAGATCCACTGCGTTATTTATTATTTTGCTAATACTAGCAGGAATAATTTCCGTAGATGGTAGTTGTCCCAGCGATGGTGATTTTGTAATTGGTTTCTTTCGTCGCCGAACTAACGCTAGTAGTTTTTCCTTAGCCGCGGAAAATGCTTTCCAGCAACATCACCAACAGTGCTAATACCCTTTTCACGAATAACATCAACAGCTTTCATTGATAACTGTTTTGCGATTGGTGTTATTTTTGGAGCCATTCTTGCAAATAACCCTGCAATGGTATCGCCGAGACCATCTCCATAGTACGTTCTATAAACAGGCAATCGTGAGTTTACTACGTAAGTCATGGTTAGTTTATTGTGGTTGTAGTGTATGATAATCTTATTTAAATGACATTTATCTAATGTGGTGATTTAATCACTGTGATAACCGTCCGCTAGCTCATCAATAAATTCTCGATATATACCAATATCCATTATACCACCCTCAAATAGTCGTCTGCAGATATCAGCTGCCTCACTAATTATGGTGAGTTCTTTCCGGCTCCTCTCCATCCTACGAGAACTTCTAATCGTGATATATCCCCGAGAATATTACTAGAACAACGAACAAGACCACTACCTGAAATCCCCCTTGGGGCTCCACTTTGAGAAAAACCCTTACCGGTAGTACCAGTTTCACCCTGCAAAGAGGATTGTCTTATATCAAAATATTTTGATTGCTCTGGTAATCTAAGAAATCCAGGATCCGATTTCTTCTCTGCAGATGATTCATCTTTTTTATTTCTTCAATAAAATCCCTATATGTTTTATCTTTATCCGATGCCCTAGATGCACCTGTAAACGTACGATATAATCCATTATGCCATGTTTTTTATCAGGGAGATTTTAATCATCGTGGATATACTTTCTTCTCTGATGAAAACTATTAACGACAAAGTCAGCTAATTCTTCAGTAGTATTAAATCTCATATCTTTTATTTTATCTAATTTATCCGGGAAAAAAATTATCATAGAATGCAACTCGTTTAGTAACAATATCACGCTCTTCCTCTTTTATATCACCCTCTTCTTCTTCAATAATATCACCCTATTGTTGTTTTTCACTTTCTTCTTCTTCTTCTTCTTCTTCTTCTTCTTCTTCTTCTTCTTCTTCTTCTTCTTCTTCTTCTTCTTCTTCTTCTTCTAGACGTTCTTGTTCAAGTCGTTTACTTTGTTCTTGTTTTTGCTGTTCCTTAAGTTGTACAGTAGCTATTATATCACCAGAAAGTGCTTTTAAAGATATTTTTGCTTGTTTGGATCTCTTTGCTATTTTTTCAAGTACAAGAAGAAGGGGTGTTTTCCATCCTTGTTCCTCAGGAATATCTCCCCATATGGATTTTTAGTGATTGATACGACCTTCCCGGTTGCAGTGGTTATTGTTTTGAATAATTCTTCAGTGCCCGTTGTAAAACGGTTTGAATTTCTTGTCTCGTTTGGAGCTTATTTCGAACGAAATCACGAACCGGAATAAATCTCTTAATCGCAGACAATCTCTTGCGTGCTAATCTAGTAGTGTGGGCTTAATTTACCATTATAAATATAATATAAGACCTAAATTGTAAACGCAACTCCACAGTTAGCTATGCGTTTCATTTTCTTCATAAAAATCGAAGGCAAAAACCCCAGGAATTCATTTAGAGAAAATCTATTTTCATGAAATTATGTCGACGGATTAGACAAAAAACAGTACCAAATCAATGAAAAAAGCATCGAAGATTGAACGATCAAGATGAAAAACACCACAAAATTTGCCTCACAAGGATAGAAATCTCTTCAAAATCGATTTTCTCTAAATGAATTCCTGGGGTTTTTACCCTCAAAAATCTTCGATTTTCACATGAAATTGACGGATTGCTTAAAAACACCACAAAATCGACCAAAAACTCTAAAAAAAAATGACCAAAAATCCATTTAAAAAAATACAATATTTCAGCAATTAACGAATAAAATAAAATCTGTGAATTCCCACCCACTCCGAAATTCTTTTGAATTTCACTACTGTGTTTCATTACTTCCGCGTTGGTGATAAATCATCACGCAATAAAAAGAATACACAACATGGAAAAGTATTATAGAGTTTCTGTTCTGCGTGAGTAAGCATACCTGTCTATAGAATTATTTATCTCGGTGATTTAATCACTGGGCCTATAGAATTGTTAATTCCTCATACTTGCAAACAGGTATGGGTATTATACATGTTTGTGTTTAAAGTGTAAATTAATCCATGGAGAGATTTGTCACTATATTGAGGCAACCAAAACGGGAAAGTGATTTTCACTCTGTCTGATGATTTCTCTTGTTGTTTTGATTTTCGAGTTTATTGTGCGTTTGATTTCATATTGTTTGCCCAGCTCGCCTCTGACCTTTTCAACCGCAGTGAATAGCGGGATAAATTTGTTGATGTCGTTACAAAATGCAAGTGAGTCATTTACCGCGTGCTGAAATCGTTTGATCAACCCATACTGCTTTCCAAGGACATATCTATTATTCTGGGAACTATCATAAAGATCATGAAATTCAGAGAGAATCTGATTACAATCTAATTTGACTGATAATTGTATTCCTTGATTTTTCAAATTTGAAATCTCAATTATAATGACTTTTATATTTTCTAAATTCATTATATGATATATTATATATCTAATATATTTTATATATCAAATACAAAAAATTCGGGGTGAATTGTGACCCGTTTTCGTATGATATGATGAACTCCATTCGCTCTAAGGTGTCATCAACATCTTATTGCGCCTAGAGATATATATGCAAGTTATGATATGATTATATATGATTATATATGATATGATATGGTATGATGAACTCCATCCGCTCTAAGGTGTTATTCACATCTTATTGCGCCTAGAGATATACATGAGAAACCCCATTTGGAACCTCTCAGGTATTATTCACATCTGAGAGGACCAGAGGTTACATATATAAGACAATACATCCCCATTTGGAACCCTTCAGGTGTTATTCACATCTGAGAGGCCCAGAGGTACCACGAAACATAGTCTCCGAGAGAGGATCTAACTCGTCAAATAACGTGTTAAAACCCCAAGAAGGTATGCTTGGTGAATGGACGTCACATTTATATACATTTCTTAATTAAAGTATATATGATATATAGACGGCACAACCTCTCTTCTCTTTAAAATGCCCTCGCATGTTATCGCGCCTAGAGATATACATATTAGTGTATATAGGCGGTACATCAGAACACCTAGCCTGTTGTTGGCAGGCTAGCGAATTCCAATGAATACGCGCGGCACAAGGGGTGACAGCTGTTTATATACACACAAAGAGGAAAAAAACCACCAATTCACGTGACGTGAAGTAGAGTGGTTTTCCCATGAGATCATTGTGGAGTTTCCGTAATGGTTATCTCCGTTTCAGAAATTGTATATACAAGCCCACACGAGTTATTCCCCTTAATGCTACATATAATAGTACCAAATGGAATTTAAATGAAAATGAATTGAATTCTATTTTTAAATTTTTTAGAACAAGCAGATTGATATATTCTTTCTGCTACTTTTTGAACCGAGTGTTCGCAAATATCAAAATACCTACCGGCTTCAGTCAATTATTTAAATATTCTTTCTTCGCCTGTATGAATATTTTTTGATTTTATAGGTTTCGCATTTTCGAGTGTTTTCCAGTCCCTCTTTGGTGTTTTCACTTTGTGTAATATACTGTATATTCGATAACGAATTGTTCTTAGGATTGGAATCAATATGATCGATTACAAATCTATCTTTTATCAATCCTTGGAAACACTCGTATGCGATTTTGTGACAGTAATATTTTTTTCCCTCCAGCAGTAAACATCAAATATCCAAGACCATTATCAAATCCTAATGGTTTCTTCAGTCTGCGGTGTCTGATAATACCATCAAGAGATGCTTCATAATTGGTAATCACGGGATGTGGTTGAAATTCTTGGTTCATTTATATACTATAATATTATTTGTCTAATTAATTATTTGGTTTAATTATTACTTGAGAATCTATCAATGTAATCTTGAGATGTTCTTATGATTTTGTCCCTGACGCTGACACAGAGTCATTGACGGAATCTTTGATTGAATCTTTAATGGAGTTCTTGATTCTTTTATCATAATAGCGCTTTAACTCTCTGTATCGCTTACCACCGCAATTGAGACACAACTGCGACTTACCACGCACACCTACCCCACATCGTATGCATGGGAAAGGCCCCAAACTTCCACAATGTACGCTTTGTAAATGATATCCACATAATTTATTTCTGCATGATTTGTTACAAGCGGTTACTGGACCTATCATAAGCCATTTGTAATGATTCATTATATAATAAATTCTTTATTTAAGTACTTGTTTTAATTATAATATGGAGGAGTTCGAGAAGTTATCGAAAATTACGCATTGGAAAAATGTTAAATTCAATCTCGATAGAGTCTCCACTGATGTACCAAAAAGTCTAATAAGTGATAGAAGCCTGATGCGTAGAATTCGTGATGCATTTAATGAATTCAATCGCTATGGAGCATCTCACTGTTGGTAGTGTTGATGCTACCATGAACGACGAAAGAGCAGCAGTGATAATCTCGCATCTTGACCAGAAAAAGTATCTTTTAGAGTGAAATTCATTATCCGCTCAGAAACGGGGAATTGGATTATACGCGACAATTAGAACCCATCCTGAAAAATAAGAGAACAGTCACTGTGAGTCAGAATTCCAAACCGGGAATTCTGACTGGGATTCACAAACCGTATTACGAGAGATCCTATCCGGTAACCGGGTTGTTTATGGAATTTATCCGTTAAATGATAAACCGAGTATTTAGAAATTAAAACCCATGAAATATTCGTCACTGAATTGTGAAGCAGAACGAATAATAGAGCATTTTACAAATGCGTTGCATGGAAACAAATTGACGGATCTAAGACGCGAAAATTAAACGAATGGGGATTAAAAGTTAAAGACAGAGGGGCAACAATTCAAAATGTGGCCGCGTTAGAACGGATACTAAAATTCCCAATATTCGTAGAGACGGTAACAGGCGAGATATTAAATGAGCCGAAACATAAATCGAGAGGATCTCCAATCAACATTATTGACCATAATGCTCACGCGATGACATACGTGGTAACAATATTTCCGCGGGTTAGAAGAATAAAATATTACACGGGAAATTTATTTGATTTCATTTCTCAGTCAAGTAAAACGATCCTGTGTCAGTGTGGTTATTTCAGAGTTTTGAAAACGAAGGGGGTAAATTCGATGAATTGTAAAACCCAATGGCAAATTATATCGCACTGAAGCCCTTCATGATGAGATGAAAAAACTAGCAAGCGGGTTTTCAACGGAAAACGACGAACAATTACTGACAAACTGTTTTAAAATACCATCAGTTGCAGCTCATTTCACGAGAAAGAGAAATCTATGGAAACCAACAAGAGCAGAATTTCTCTCGGATATCCAAGATGGTTGAGTTAATTATGGCCATGGTGGATTATGGAATACAAAATATGACCCCAAAAGTATTATTTCGGTTGATATGATTGCGTGTTATCCAGGGAGTTTTCTCGGGTACGGAGAATGCTCTGAGTATTTTAAACGATTTGGGCATCCCACACATGAGATGACCCGTGTTGCGATTAATGTTTCTACTTGACACTTCACTGTACAAACTGAATATGACTCGTGTTGCTATTATTGGGCCGCTGCCCGATTTTGATTCAACCAGATTCGCTCGTGTGGTATCATTTGAATTGGCTAAAGGACTTTTTATGTTTTGTTTGGTAGACACATCTCTAAAAAAACACTGGATGCTAATAGTGTTATTACGGTATATGATTGATGGTAAAATGCTAATATCGCTGATTGTCAGTGAAGCAATTATATCATATCAAAAACAAACTGAAGTCTGGTTACCACAACCCGATAGTCTAGATAGTATAATCAGCGAAAACAAATAACAATTTCCTAATTTAGACGAATATATCGTAAGGTGGTCCAAAGAAATCCTTGAAGTTAGAAATAAACCCGCAAAAGATCTCGGTAGAAGAATAATTGGTAAATTCACACAGGGTGGAAAATACGACCATAAACGACATTCTTCGTGGTTGATTATAAATGATGCTGAATACGATTTTATAATCGTAGATGTAATATCTAGGGGTATATATGTCAATCGTAAAGACGCTTTCTTGTCAGATGGAACCAAATTCGTTACAATTGTTACTTATAACGACGGAGAAAATCCTCAGCATACTTACTTAAGGTCGTCTATGCTGGCTTATGCTTCTATTTATTTACTTTCGATGATAAATAGATTTCCTGACACCGAGGTTAGGGTAGCCACTGATTAATTGTATATAGATATGAAACATAAAGAAGCAATGTCTGAATTCACTAATTCAGAGAGTTGGGGATCATGGAGAATTAAAAAGGAAATACAGCGTGATTACTCAAAATCAGCAGATGTTACAATTAAAGACAATTACTTGAAAAATAATCAGATATCAGAACTATCTAATGCACCTTCGATATCCGATTCAATATGTAAATATAAAACCAGATACTTAAACGGCTGTGGTGGGTCAGGGAAGACGACACGTGCGATTGAATTATTTCGAGGGAAATCAAACATGATTGTGCTAACACCAACACACAAACTTGCAAGAGAGATGAAACAACGAGAAATTAATGCTTGCACTTATCACAGTTTCTTTCGATGGGAAGTTGACGAATGGACTCCTGATCGAATGGGCGAGAAATATATTAATGAAATCCACATTTGGAATGAGATATGCACAGTGTCGTTAGATGTTTTACAGACGTTTCTCCAGTGGTTATTGCTAGCGAATACACAAGTGATAAGGTGTGGCGATCATGGTCAACAACCATCATTTATCGGTTTGTCCCCACATAATTGGCTGAAGAATTTTCTCGACTATTATGAAAAAATTAAGTACTGATCATAGATCACTTGAGAATGAATTATAATTTCAGAACCCCATTAAATAATTTCTGGGAAGCGTGGAGACCAAACGATTTGATAGTGGCAAGTAAAAAGATAGAGACATACTTCAGATGAAGTTATTTAACACGCATAAAGAAAAAGTTGCAACACTTCCAGTGCCATTGTGTTATAGACCCAAGGATACACAAAGACAAAATATCAAAGTTGATATTCCAGGACAAAGTGAAAAGCAGAGTATAGTGTTAAATGATATGGTGTTGGTTGATATCAATGTCGTCGAAGATGCATTGCGTGCTGATAAATCCCTATGTAATCTTGGATACGCAGCTACGATACATTCTTCGCAGGGGTTCATTATATCCGATACAATTGTTTGGATCATAGATAATCGCATCGAGTGGTCGAATTTAGTTTATCTCGCAGTGTCCAGAGTACGAAGAATAAATCAACTTCGAAGAGTTATTTTAGATTATAATTACACCAGCAACAATAATATCGTCAGCGATGACATAATCAGAAAAAAACTCACTGGTTATAAACATGATAAAACAAAAATAAACGAGAATTTGACATTGATGCTGAATTTATAATTACACTAAAACAACAACAGAATAATCACTGTGCGAGTTGTAATTGTATAATGAGTTGGTGTTGGTCGGATAAAGACCCCAGCCAATCTACCGTAGACAGAAAAAGTAGCAGTGTTGGTTATACCAGAGATAATGTGATGCTGACTAATTTTGAGTGTAACAGACGGAGAGGTGCTTGTTAAGACCACGCGGCGGAATTGAGTATCCTCAGGTAACACTTGTAATCGTTCACGAGTAAATACTCGCTGAGGAGCAGTTGAATCCAGCCTATAGACTAGCGGTCTACCCGTGGATCGTGTAATGCTAGATATTTTATGTGCAGTGACACTCCAGATAGGATCAGTAGCTCTTCTTTTACCGCCTTCGAGCTCTCCTGGTTCATAAAAATATCTAACATTGACATTGCCGAGTATTGGTTGTTTTGAAAAATCATTTTTTGGTTTTATGGGCATATACTTTTTTTACTCGCGTTGTTAGGTTTCATATTAATTGTTCGAGTAATCTCATTGTTTAGCGCGGTAATCACGCCTGGTAATATATTGACCCATTCACGGGATCGTTTATCCTGAATAAATTCCTTCGCGTATTTATATCCGTATAACCGCTCAGCAAGTGTCCGATTAAATCGTTCAACTATTGCCTGATCGCGATGTAATGCAGTATGTCCTCGTCTGATGGTGACATTATGATGCTTCATTGTTGATAACACTACACCCTGTAATTCCTTGCCAGGATCAACTTGTAATAGATTTGGCCAATGCAGAAGACCCCGCCGATAAATCCTTTCAAACGCAGAAGCCACCTCAATTGATGATTTTGTCTTTAGAGGTTCTGCTTGTTTGCATTTCCTCGCAACATCAACTTCGGTTAGCGCGTACTTGTAAACACCATCATGTGGTAGAAATAATAAATCGGCCTCATGAACCTCATTAGGGACGCTGACATCAAAATGCGAGAAGTTAATTTGTTTAGACGGTGGTAGATAAATTTGCCATATCGCCTGTTTGGATAACCAATCCGCTGCAGTAGTATTTTTCACCTTTGCGACGCGAACGAGTTTATTGATTGCTGTTTTACCCCTCCAGTATCCTTTGCGGAATAAAAAGTAGATTACATGCTGTTATTAATTAACAGCACCCAACATCAATTTACTTTTCATCGCCGATTTTATCAACCATGCAGCTAACGTTTCTTTGAAGGATTTATCAGTGATAGAATTCAGCGCATGAATTAATTTCACATCTGCGATATGTCTGTGATGCAGATTGCTGCTTTTATAAGCAACATCATGAGCATGACATGCCTTATCAATAGCGTTTATTGGATACTCACCGGGTCGGGGTTGGTTTCGATCATCGAGTCAGATATCGAGTTTGGTCCCGTTTCCACAATAACTATACCCTGGAAAGTGTTTTTCTCCCGGTTATTTTGCCCATGGTGTTCCTGGTAATTTTACTAACTTGGCTGCAATATCACATCCTCGTTTGTCTTGAAATCCTTGATTTTATCAAGGGAAAAAAATCTAAAATTTTTGGTACCACATTGTACTCATTTACCAGCAAGTGCTGATCTGTTTTTTTTTTAGTTGTAATCGTCGTCAAGTCATTTGTGCTAGTACGCTTCTTACATTTCACACAATATAGATCCATAATTTATTTATAATAACATGAATGTAATTGGTATTGCGGAGACAAAAACACGAGAACCAGTTAAGCATCATGCAGAGCTACCAAATTCTATTCGTAGGATTATAATCGGACCATCTGGAAGTGGCAAGACGCAGTTGTTACTTAATTTGATAACGAGATGGATGAAATGGGATAAGTTGTATTTAGTAGCCCTGAGAGTAGACGATCAGCGATGTTACGAGGTGTTAAATGATTTTAACTAGAAAGCAAGATCGGAAATCGATGAGGATATTATTGAGTATATAATTTATATCGATGAAGCACCGAGTAGTGATGATATTGATGGAAGTATTAACAATTTAGTTGTATATGATGATGTCATGTTAGAAAATCAAAAGAAACCTGCTAGGATATTTTCCAGAGGTAGGCATACAAATACCGACGTGATATATGTCACTCAACGATACACACAAAAACCAAATGTGATCAGAGATAACTGCAATATTCTTGCTGTATTTAATGGAGTAGACACACATACGCTACGAAATATTTGGCAAACTTGGTGCGGCGGTGATATGGGTAATAATCTCTTTATAAATTTCTTTAGTCACGCTCAGTCAATTTCACATGGATTTGTAACGATTAATTTGCACGACCCGAGTTCTAGATATTGTATCGGACTTGATCAAATATTCGGTTGAAATTCTCAAAGGATTTTCAGTTCGTCTCCAAAACGCAATCAGCGTCGGGTCTGTCGGGAGACAGAGTCTCTATAGCGTGACAAACCGAAACCATTTCTCTTATTTTTTGTCTTCCTGAATTTGTTTTGGTTTGAACTCCTTTAGGATTTTGTTTGAAATCCTTTAGGATTTTGTTTGAAATCCTTTAGGATTTTGTTTGAAATCCTTTAGGATTTTGTTTGAAATAGTTTCGGCTTGCTTGAAATAGTTTCGGTCTGTCCACCCTCTTTGCATGCTCGAACATTAAGTTTCGTTTTTTCTAAAACGTTCCCCTCGGTGTCCATTTAAACAAAACTTGGCTTGCAACTTATTCAATACATGAATAAGTATAGCAGGGTTCTTAAACACGCTGCGCAAGGCCGCATGCGGCCCGCCAAGTAGTATCCTGCGGCCCGTAAAATGATTGACGTTACCAGGTGTCATAAGGGATGACAACAGTTAATTCGGCCTATGGCCGTTGAAAAGGATTTTATGCCGCCCTCAGGGTGCTTTGAGCTTGAGACACCTAATGTGTAGTACGTCATTGGAAGGGAAACGGTATTAGGTTCTACATATGTGTTTTCAATAAATCCAAACGGGTATGTTCAATCAGACTGCTAGTAATCATAATTTAAGAAGAATAAAAATATAAAAACAACTAAAAACAAACAAAAACAAAAGCAAACAACAATTGCTATATAATGGACAAATCAAATTTCAATCGGACTGTTGTTATCTTTCACTGTCCATTAAAATATGTATGCTCTAGATATAGGTATCTTGCATCTAAAAATCAAAATCTTGTCCATGCAAAGACTTTCACTAGATGTTGACGCCGTACAGAAGTCTTCTAGAATCGCTACAAACCATATAATGATGTACAATATTGTGAAAATTCTTTTTCGTGGCTTATTCAGGTTTTCCTTTAACATACTGTATTCTATTAGTAAGAATAAGAAAAGAAAAAATCTGACTCCTATTTTACTTTCACTCAAACTTTAAAAGTTCCAGTGCTTTCTCAAAACTGACCACTTCTATCTTGGTATTAGGAGGTTACGATCTGCATGCAATATATAATTTTTTTTTTTGCATAAGAAGCTTAAGATATTGACATGCAAATTTAAGCATCTCCAAAACAAAGGATTTGACAATGGGCGCACTCCAATACGCATGAGCATTAGATTTTGCAAAAAGGAAAACCCACATTTTTACGAAGAATTGTGCTTCTTTTAAATTATAATTAAGGCATATATTGGAATGACATTAGCAAGTCATGCCAATAAACAAAGTAGTGGGACCAAGTGTTTAAATTGTTTGTTATTCCTAATAGACAGACATGTCCTCAGATCTAGTTAGGGTAAGGAACGGCACTCAAAAATGGATAGTAAATCGCCAGGTAGCATCTACTCATAGTAAATCGCCAGGTATCATCTAATCATAGTAAATCGCCAGGTAGCATCTACTCATAGTAAATCGCCAAGTAGCATCTACTCATAGTAAATCGCCAGGTAGCATCTACTCATAGTAAATCGCCAAGTAGCATCTACTCATAGTAAATCGCCAGGTAGCATATACACATATTTAAAGACTATGGCGCAGAGTGTGTATTTATATCTCTCCTGCACTAGCTTTTTTCCGTATGGTGGTGACTTATATGTATGTTACACGACTGACATGGGACCCTGCTCTCTGAACAATTACAAGCCCAAAATGCCTAGTATTATCAATGTATCTAAATTCAGTTATGTATCTAAACCGTCTTAACAAAATTCTTAATGAGTCAGACAGGACCATTATCATTTTAAAGTTGTTTACTAAATGCCAACTTTATACATAAAACAGGTAAATTTCAAGACAAACAAAACGAAAGGTGGCCTGCTCTTCATGTCTATTTTATTAGCAATGATTATACGGAAAGGAACACGTTTATTCCAATTATTATGTGTTTGAAATTAAATACATTTAAATGGCATGTTTCGAACTTATCTGCTCTACTGTAACTCAACAGCTTCTCAATTAAAATTATAAATAGAATTACATAATTTTATTATTATTTTATCAGTCATTGCTGACTGTATTGAGTTACCCTAAAATAAAATTCTTCAACTTTTTAATGTTTCGTTTTGAACACACCACGCAACCGCGTGAATTCTGTACAACAATTATTTTGCTGTGTTTGCTACCTATTTATGTCTCTCAATTTGAAAAGGCTCATCGCCCATTTTATGTGCATATGATTTCGCCAACTTTTTAAACGAGTGTGAAATATTTCATCATTATTCTTTTCAATTTTTTTTTTTAAAACCGGGAGCTGACCTAATCCAAACGTTGAATGAAGTAACATATTGATACATGATACGCAAGTAACATACCATGGTTGAAAGGCGAGTTCATCTCAATGTCACACACTATATAGCGACACAGCCACGAGGAAGTGAAATACATGAACATACGTAATACAGCGTTTCAACGGAAGCAGTTATAAATCTTCCGTTTGATAAGACAGGTGTATAAATTCTTCTTGTGTATGTCATAACGACAGGAGACCTGTATCCGTGTAGCATTCCCTGAAGATTTACTGTGAAGAAATTAAAGTGGCTTGGACGTTAATATCCTCTACTCGGTAGGTAAATTTGTACTTGTCTTATTACCATTTGCACAAACATAATACCGATGATACACACCTTGATCTATATAGCTACTATCACTGTTGTTGTTTAACTTTCGATTCAGCAAGGATATATCGGACCGCGGGTTACTGAGCGGTCAAAAGCGTTTACATTTACCAATCACTGCCATATCACCCCTGCTGGTCTGAATTTCGGGCTGAAAAATGGCGTTAAAAACAAAACAGCAACATCAGTATGAATACTCCGTACCCACACATCCCTTGTTATCTCGGTATTTATGTTTAACTCCCTCATAGACTGTTTATGTGAGCGTTGATGTAGGACATGTAGCATCGCCTCTTGTGTTTTAAGAGCTAGGTAGGTTTAATATAGGTCCTTAAAGGGTGGGAGAGGTTTAAAGTTTAAAGACTTTTTAAATCGACACCTACACGTACTAAGGTTACTAATATTAACTTGTATGCAATTATCTGGCAAACGAAAGCAAACGAGAGAGAGAGAGAGAGAGAGAGAGAGAGAGAGAGAGAGAGAGGTGAAGGGACATAACCTACAGTCAATACGAAGATCAATAAAACTTGCAATATTTCATATATTGAAACGTTTAAATGCGCATGTTGTAACAGTTAGACAAATTGCGTATATTGTAAGAGGCGGACAACATAATTATTAGTCTTATTCGTAGTAAGAGTAGTGGTGTTAGGAGAGAGAGAGAGAGAGAGAGAGAGAGAGAGAGAGAGAGAGAGAGAGAGAGAGAGAGAGAGAGAGAGACTGGTCACTCTAAGTGAGACACAATAAACATTCTAGGTGAAGTTAATTTATCTTGCTTCCTATACTGTGGTGTGTATTCTTAAATTTACCATTGTTCCATCATTAGTTTTGTCGAAATATATCGTGGTTAATTCAACCGTACGACAAAAAGAGTGTACTGGATATATTCAATGATAAAACCATACTATTTTACTCGATGCATGTCAAGGATATATACTAGTGTACTCGATGCATGTCAAGGATAAGACAATACTAGTGCATTCTATACACATCAATGACAAAGCCATACTATTGTACTCGATGTATGTCAAGGATAAGACAATACTAGTGTATTCGATGCATGTCATGGATAAGACAATACTAGTGTATTCTATACATATCAATGACAAAGCCATACTATTGTACTCGATGCATGTCAAGGATAAGACAAAACTAGTGTATTCGATGCATGTCATGGATAAGACAATACCAGTGTATTCGATACACATCAATGACAAAGCCATACTATTGTACTCGATGCATGTCAAGGATAAGACAATACTAGTGTATTTTATACAGCTCAAGGATAAGACAATACTAGTGTATCCGATACACGTCAACGATAAGAAATTTGAATGTACTCCTTTCATGTCAAGAATAATTCCCTACTATTGCACTCGTTACATGTCAGGGATATATCATTTAAGATGTGAGTGCACCTTGTATCTCAAGACAGACAATCTCCGTTACCTCTTAATACAGTAACGTTTCTTCCGTCATCATTTCATTTGAGCAAACCGCCAAAAGAAGAGCGGTAGTGGCCGGCTGAACCTACCGACTGATTACGATCTGCTGTGTTTATGTCAGTATTCTCGAATCACCGGTCGGAACATTTTCTGATGTTATAGATCATTACATTGTCATGGACGTAATCAAAGAAAATCGCATTACGTACAAAAACAAAACCGAGTAAAGCGATATTACTGTAAAATGTTGAAACAATACATATGTGATTTCCAAAAATAAATGTATGGTTTCAAATATGTATTACAACAAAATTAATGAGGTGAAGTCTAATCGTCCGTCTCATTCCAAACGCAACGGACCCTAGCTAAACTTTCCGAACTTTTCCAGTGTTCAAACTGACACAGATATGTAAGTTTTACAACCTGCTTTAACAAGGAAGCGATTTTTTTGCGTGAGTGGTTAAAGTATGTAATGATACAGCTTCATACAATGTCATTCAGCTGTGATCCCACTTGTATAGTAATGAGATTTAGATGTTTTAACAAATCATACACATTTTCTCCATCATATTGCTATAGCATTGAGCAAAGTTTATAAAACAAATCATACACATTTTCTCCATCATATTGCTATAGCATTGAGCAAAGTTTATAAAACAAATCATACACATTTTCTCCATCATATTGCTATAGCATTGAGCAAAGTTTATAAAACAAATCATACACATTTTCTCCATCATATCGCTATAGCATTGAGGAAAGTTTATAAAACAAATCATACACATTTTCTCCATCATATCGCTATAGCATTGAGCAAAGTGTATAAAACAAATCATACACATTTTCTCCATCATATCGCTATAGCATTGAGCAAAGTGTATAAAACAAATCATACACATTTTCTCCATCATATCGCTATAGCATTGAGCAAAGTGTATAAAACAAATCATATACATTTTCTCCATCATATCGCTATAGCATTGAGCAAAGTGTATAAAACAAATCATACACATTTTCTCCATCATATCGCTATAGCATTGAGGAAAGTTTATAAAACAAATCATACACATTTTCTCCATCATATCGCTATAGCATTGAGCAAAGTTTATAAAATGCTACTTTCCCTATTATTTTCTCACATACATTATTTTCACATAGTACCTCCCCTTCTGCAGAGTTTCTCCCCTTCCCCTTCTTCTGTACCCAGGTAAGATTTCTTTCTTTTAAAAAAATGTTTAAAGCAGTTAATCACGCATAACATTTGTCCCGAATACAGTTCAGATGTATGCATATATCTTACACTGTAAGTAATTTAACACATGCGTTGGCACATACAGTCCGACATATTGACCTTTGTTCCTCGACTAGACGAGCTCAATATAAAAGTGTAATAACGTCTGTGTATAACCAGCCACTTCAACTCAAATCGGCTGTCAGTACGGAGCCTCCAGGGATTAGCGAATGACCCTAACTTGACTTGGTTCGATATTGCACGCATTAAGAGAAGATAATGGATACTAGATGTGGAAATTCACAAGGACTTAAGCCTAAATGAAAATGTCGAAACATTGTAATCCAGTCGTATCAAAGGTATGCCCTACAGCTGGGTAACTGTTTTCTTTGTTTTTGTCTTCTTTTGTTTCTGAAGTACGCACTTTTTACGGTAATATTTATCCGAGTAAACTTTCAATATGTATTATTATTATTATTATTATTATTATTATTATTATTATTATTATTATTGTCCAGTACCCGCTATTATACCATGCAGTTGAAAAATTTGATTTGTGCATCCATGCATATCTTTTAAGGAATATAATTTAAAGCTTACATTTTGTACATAACGTTGGTTTGACGTCACGCATCACGTCCATCCTCTGTTACAAGTCTGATACAGGTCAAAACAGTTTTGTTCCCCATGTGATATGCATGATATTTCCCTCCTTAAATTTTGTCAAACAAATTTGTTTGGTATCTGTCATGTATTTGCTCTCTCTCTCTCTCTCTCTCTCTCTCTCTCTCTCTCTCTCTCTCTCTCTCTCTCTCTCTCTCTCTGGCGGTATGTATATGTATATATAGATCCGTGTTGATGTAATATATTTGCACTTCTAAAAGATCATTGTTGCAATTATTTGTATCAAGTAGTGTTGATATCCGATAAGTGCAGCAGACCATATATGACGGAGATGTTTACATTCAAGTTTTAATATTTAGTAGACAACTAGAGTGAATGAGATATTATGTGGGCGTATAGACTGTACACAGTATAAATGGCATGTATACGTCTTTAAGTCTATATGTTTTTATACAGTCAGTGTAGGTGCTACTTGATTACCTTATGAACAAAACGACGTGGTATGTGTTACTCTGTTTGTGATGGAAATGTTTATCTGAATGGAAATATTTAATTTGTGACTGTAACACAACAGTGGAGCTTTAAATAGGATGTGGCATGGAGGTACTCAAACGTTCCCTCTCTCTTTTTCTTTCTTTGTCTCATGCACTCTACTTTCTTCATTTTTGATCATTATTTACCTATGTGTTCCTTTATGTTAGTATGTCTGTATATTTGCGTTACCGTATATGTGTTGTTGTTCGTCCGTCGATTCGACGACCACCTCTCTAGCCATCCTAGGGTTGGAGTGGCTGGTTCTGTTCTGTGCGTGCGCAGATAGCGTATGAGGCCAGCCCTTGCACGGAATGTTGGTTTGCATAAGGGACAGATGATAAGTGGGACTTCTCCAGGAGGGTAGATGGCACGTACTTGTCTCGCTTGCCTCTTCAGCTCTGCAGCTGATCTGGAACGCATCTTTGGGGTGAGGCGAATTATTTAAACTATTATTTTTTCTTCGATAACTCCCTTCTGCCCCAAATAAACGTTTGTTTTTTTATAGTTTTTTTTTTACTATGTATATTGTAACTTATGCCCGACTATCAAGGAAATACTGGACAATTCTAATTCGGATACGTATGTTAAGTGGTTTATTTAGGACATAATTAAGTTTAATTAAGTTAATAATATTTGACATTGTATGCCTCAGCCAGGAGCGGCGTAACAGATCACTGACATCCAACTTCCGTCCGCATCGGTTCTAGTCTTTGGGCAGACCAGCTTGGGTATGTAAAAACTTGCTATTTTCTCCTTGTGTTGGTGTTTCGTCCCGGGAGTTGTCTTGCGTTGATCCTCCACCGAATATACTGGTTACTATGCATGTGCTGAATCAACCATAGCAACAAAAACAACGATTTTATTCACTTCACATTCTTGACAATAATTTAAACGCTCTGCATAATGTCACGCAAGGTGTTTCGGATATATCCCATTGTGGGGTACTGTTATCCTCTTTCATATTCACCCTCTCGTTCGTCCGTCACTAATGTATCCCGTTTCCGTTAACCGTTTGGTGTAATTAGGCGAACCCATACATCAGATTGGTGTTGTTATCGTATCCTTTCTTTCTTTTTTGTGTTTAATTGTTCCAAACAATTACAGCGATATTTTAATATAGTTTTGACCATGCTGGAAAAATATATCAGGAGGAAAGACTATGCATGCAGTTGATTTCATTGTATAGCTCCTTAGACACTTTTATTTTTGGAAAGTTTTTAGGTTTGGGTGACTGCAAATGGCGGTAATAATTAATAGAAAGCATGGTATTTTAGAATAAAATGTATATCATTGATGTCGTATTTCCAATTAAATGAAAGCATATAGCTAATATTGAAGTAGTTACTAATATTCGTTATCGTAAATTAATTGCCATATCTTAAATATGCATTTACATTGTAAGCAATATATAACAGTTGGGCATAATGAAATTCACCACAAACATGATTTTATTAATTACAATGGTAAGATGTCAAAGAAAAGTGAGTGTGAAATAATACATCCATAATACAGTATTTAAGGAAACATCAGTAAAACATACGTTTAATACTAAATACTTTCCTTTCAGTCCGCTATAACAACATTGTCTGTTCGGAGTGAATGGTATTTATTCCATATCATCTCGTATTATAAGATAGATGTAAACACGGCAGTATTTAGATAGTAAATGCCAATATTATCATAATCAGTGTGATCATCTCTACATGTATAACACCAATATTTAATATATGCAATCGCGTATTTGTACCCTGCGTGATATGCACGATATTTCGCTCTTTAAATTTTGTTATACAGCTTTGTTTGGTATGTGTCAGAATAAAAAAGATATGTAGGTTGTTCATCTTCAAACCATTGATCACTTTCTATTTTGATGTTTTATGTCTTGTTTTTATATTTCTCCGTCATGTAAACATGCAGGAGTCGTGAATACGTTTGCATGAAGGTGTTAGTGTTTTGGGGATGCAAACTGTTTAACAGTGCTGGAAATAATCTTATTTAAGTCGAAACAATGTGAATACGTTTTGTATTTGCTCTCTCTCTCTCTCTCTGTCTGTCTCTCTCTCTCTCTGTCTGTCTGTCTCTCTCTCTGTCTGTCTGTCTGTCTCTCTCTCTCTCTCTCACTCTCTCTCCCTCTCTCTCTCTCTCTCTCTCTCTCTCTCTCTCTCTCTCTCTCTCTATATATATATATATATATATATATATATCCGTGTTGATTATCATATAGACGCACTTCTAAACGATCATTATTGCAATTATTTGTATCAAGTAGTGTTGATATTCGATAAGTGCAGCAGACCATGTATGACGGAGATGTTTACATTCAAGTTTTAATATTTAGTAGACAACTAGAGTGAATGTGACGTTCTGTGGGCGTATAGACCTGTACATCATGTGAATGGCATGTATACGTCTTTACGTCTATATATTGCTATACAGTCATACATATTTAAGTCTATATATTGCTATACAGTCAGTGTAGGTGCTACTTGATGACCTGATGAAACAAACGAGGTCTTTTTGTGATGGACATATTTATCTGAATGGAAATATTTAATTTGTTGACTGTGACACAACAGTGAAGCTTTAAATAGGATGTGGCATGGAGGTACTCACAAGATTGTTTTCTCTTTCTTTTTCTTTCTTTGTCTCATTCACTCTAATGTCTTCATTTTTAATGGTTCTTTACCTACGTGTTCCTTTATGTTTGTATATCTGTCTGTCTGTAGATTTGCGTTACTGTATATGTGTTGTTGTTCGTCCGTTGATTCGACGACGACCTCTCAAGACATCCGAGGGTTGGATGGGCTGCTTCTGTTCTGTGCGTGCGCAGGTGGCTGAAGAGGCCAACCCTTGCACAGAATGTTCGTTTGCATAAGGGACAGGGGATTTGATTGCACGTACTTTTCTGGCTTGCCTCTTCAGCGCTGCAGCTGATCTGTAAAGCATCTTCGGGGTGAGGCGAATAATATACACTATTATTAACTCAATAACACCCTTCTATCCCAAATAAACGGTTGTTATCCTTTCTTTTTTACTCTCTATGTACATTGTAATGTATGTCCGACTATCAAGGAAATACTGGACAATTCTAAATGTGAAATGCAGATATGTATCTAAAATATTCCTTTCCTTTATAACAGTAAGAGCATAACTAAATTCACCACAAAACATGATTTCATTAATTACATTAGTAAGTTGTGAAAGGAAATTTAGGGTGAAATAATACATACAGTATTTACGTAAGCAATAGTAAAACTTCCGTTTAATACTAAATTTCTTTCCGGTCAGACCGCTATAACAACATTGTCTGTTCATGGATATTGCTATTTAGGCCATATCATCTCGTCGTATTAGAAAGATGTAAACGCGGCAGTATTTAGATAGTAAATGCGAAGACTTTCATAATTGATGTGATCATCTGAGCATGTATTTCATCAATATTTAATTAAGCAATCGCGTATGTGCAAAACATCGAGAAATCAATTGAAGAACATAAATGCAATTAGGTTATAAACAGATTTTCATTAATGAATTATTTTTAATTGATATCAAAGTGAAAAATAAGATTACAGATCCGGATTTATTTGTTACTTCTAGAGCAGATCATCTCAAAATTTAAAGCATTTGATGGAACTATACATTTTGACCAACTGTTTTGGGGTATATACTAAAGATGACATGTTTCTGTGTGTATAGTGAAGACGATAATTCGCAGGACGGTATTATTAATAACGGAAATATGAAGTTAACAATTTCATTAAAATAGGAGATAAGAATTATTAGAAATTATCACTTTCAGTCTTATTCAATGCACTATTTATCGCTTTCTTATTTGAATAAAAAGTATTTGTTATTATGTAACTTCAATACACTAATTAAATCCATATCAAAATATGGGTATCCCGTCGTTAGCGCGGAGGTCGAAAGCGCGCCGACAAAATGCGCACCGACAACTGCGCGCAAGACAAAATCTCTCTCTCTCTCTCTCTCTCTCTCTCTCTCTCTCTCTCTCTCTTTACATGTCGCTGTCTTGTACGTTGAGTTTTCCTATGTATCCCCCATATTTCTTTGTCTGTCGATCTCGCTTTATAATTATATCTCTGTATCTCGCCTTCACCTAGCCTACTCTGCCTCTCTTCATTTATCTCTCTGTAACTGTCCTCATTGTCTCTATGCGTGTATGTCTCGCAGACATGAACTCAATCAACACACTTACATACAGGAAATAAAATAAATGGAAAGTAAAATCGGGTGATGCAGTTAAATTTTATATATGAATAGGGTTTTTAAAAACGTATCTAACTTAGAGTCGTAATAATGTTTTGTATCTTATATGTTTTCAGCATTTGTTTTCTTGTTTTCCAATTTCATTGTTTTTGTCATTTGTTGTTCTGTAGTGTAGTCATACCATTATTGATTTTGTAAAGCGCTTAGAGCTTCGAAAGATTAGGCGCTATACAAAGTCCTCATTATTATTATTATTATTATTATTATTATTATTATCTACTTACTTTCGATGTTAGCTGACATAGTAACGGTTTGTTGGTTTCATATAAATTTAACTTTAAAAACAATTTCAATTTCTCAGAAACATTTATCAAAGCTGTATCCTGGACGAGACCTTAATTTTTTTTACGATTCTGTGCTCATTAACTAAGTAACAGAAAGACGAAAACCAACTAGTTATGTAAAACTTACAAATAATTAAATGTGAAAAGTTATAATTGAATATAAATAAGGAACTTACAGTATTATGAAGTGAATGTGCCTGGTGCAAGGATAATGTGCCTGGTGCAAGGATAATGTGCCTGGTGTAAGGATAATGTGCCTGGTGCAAGGATAATGTGCCTGGTGCAAGGATAATGTGCCTGGTGCAAGGATAATGTGCCTGGTGTAAGGATAATGTGCCTGGTGCAAGGATAATGTGCCTGGTGCAAGGATAATGTGCCTGGTGTAAGGATAATGTGCCTGGTGTAAGGATAATGTGCCTGGTGCAAGGATAATGTGCCTGGTGCAAGGATAATGTGCCTGGTGCAAGGATAATGTGCCTGGTGCAAGGATAATGTGCCTGGTGTAAGGATAATGTGCCTGGTGTAAGGATAATCTGACTGGTGTAAGGATAATGTGCCTGGTGTAAGGATAATGTGACTGGTGTAAGGATAATGTGACTGGTGTAAGGATAATGTGACTGGTATAAGGATAATGTGCCTGGTGTAAGGATAATGTGCCTGGTTAATATGACTGGTGTAAGGATAATGTAAGGATAATGTGCCTGGTGTAAGGATAATGTGCCTGGTTAATGTGATTGGTGTAAGGATAATGTGACTGGTGTAAGGATAATGTGACTGGGTGGGACATCGTGCTACATGTCTGCGGCATGATGCCCAAACGATAAACATCGCTATAAACTATCACACTGGAGATATCTTAGCGATATGATAAAAACATTTCAAGCTACATAATAAATCTAAATCACACACACACACACACATTTCAAACTCACATCGAAATCCTTCGAATAATTAATTCACAATAGTTCCAGAATAATATCATTATCCAATAAACGAGCATTTTTTTATTTCTACTGAGCTGTCCACGCAAATCTTTTTCTTCGCAAATAATACTGAAGTACAACATAAAACGCGCATGCAGACTAAATGTTACAGGAACAAGAGAAATAAGAATGACTCCATAGAAGCGACGAAATCGGATTGCTCAGTTCTCTTATGTACACCTTCTCATGCGACTATACTTCACAATGTACCCCCACGTGACAGATCATGCTGCTCATTATAATGTTTCAAAATACCTATTCATGTGACCTAATTCAACCAGTAAGTCGTCGTCGGCATCCGTCCGTCTTCGAGAGACGATGGTGTAGCTTCCGATTTGGGTGTCCTATCTGCACCTTCGCGAGTGGCTGAAGAGTCCGACCCTTGAGTGACAGTCTCTGTTGCACTTGCTGCAGGTGTATGCTGATGCTTGCTGGCTCTGTTTGCAGCGAGGTTTGTGTTTCTCATCTCCTCGGCTTTCTGAGTACCCTGTCTGACAGCAAGACGCCACGTTTATGTTGATGTTGGCTGTCTTCATGTCCTTTTTCCAGACATCTTTGTAGCGCAGACGTGGTCTTCCAGTCGTTCGTGTACCTTTTACTAGCTCGCCGTACAGCAGGTCCTTTGGTATGCGGCCTGGGTCCATTCTCCTAACATGGCCTAGCCAGCGAAGGCGCCTCTCGCTGAGAATGGAGAACATGCTGTTCATGCCGGCGCATTTCAGAACCTCTGTGTTGGGAACTTTGTCCTCCCACTGGATACGCAGAATGCGCCGCAAGCATCTCAGGTGGAAGCTGTTGAGTTTCCTCTCGTGACTCGCGTAGGTGGTCCATGCCTCGCTGCTGTAGAGGAGTGTGCTGAGCACGCATGCCTGGTAGACGCGCAGCTTGGTCTTCTCGGTGAGGTTGTGATTGTCCCAGACCCTCTGGTTCAGTCTCGCCATAACTGCTGATGCCTTGGCAATCCGGCCATTTACATCAGTATCAACGGAGAGCGAGTTGGAGATGGTGGACCCAAGGTATGTGTAGTCCTCAACAACTTCCAGGTTGTACCCATCAATGGCGATGGTGGGAGATGAGTCTGCGTCCTGCACCATTACATTCGTCTTCTGCAGACTGATGGTCAGTCAGAACTACTTGAAGGCTTGGGAGAGGCGGCATACTAGCTGCTTCAGTCCATCTTCCGTGTGTGATGTCAAGGCTGCATCGTCGGCGAAGAGCAATTCACGGATGAGAACCTTTGTAACTTTACTCTTTGCACGGAGACGGGCGATGTGAAACAGCTTTCCGTCAGTCCTGGTGTGTATATACACACCCTCGCTGCAGTCCTTGAAGGCGTACTGGAGGAGAAAGGAAAAGAAGATGGCAAAGAGAGTTGGCACAAGGACACAGCCTTGCTTCACTCCGCTGCTGACTGGGAAGGCCTCTGATGTTGCGCCGTTGAAGCACACTGTGCTGTGCATGTTCTCGTGGAACGATGTTATGATAGCGAGCAGTCGTGGGGGGCAGCCTATCTTCTTAATGATCCTGAAGAGTCCGCTCCGGCTGACCAGGTCAAATGTCTTGGTCAGGTCTATGAAGGCAATGTAGAGGGGCATCTGCTGCTCACGACACTTCTCCTGCAGCTGTCGTATTGAGACGATCATGTCTACAGTTGACCTGCCTGCTCGGAAGCCACACTGGGACTCGGGGTAGACTCGGGAAGCTAGGGTATGCAAGCGCGCCAGGACGACACGGGCGAACGCCTTTCCAACAATACTGAGAAGAGAGATGCCCCGGTAGTTGTTGCAGTCACTGCAGTCTCCTTTGTTCTTGTATAGAGTGACAATGTTTGCATCTCGCATGTCCTGGGGATGTGTCCTTGTCCCCAGCAGAGGCAGAGGAGTTCGTGCAGAGGCTGGATTAGTGCTGGTTTCCCTATCTTTAGGACTTCAGGCGGAATGTCGTCACTCCCAGGGGCCTTCCCACAAGCGAGGCAGTCGATGGCTTTGCTAAGCTCTTCCAGGGTGGGTGGTGTGTCTAGTTCCTCCAAGACTGGCAGGTCTGGGATGGCGTCTAGGGCGGTGTCTGTGACGACGTTTTGGGTTGCATACAGCTTAACATAGTGCTTAACCCAGCTCTGCAGCTGTTAGCCCTGGTCTTTGATGACTTCGCCAGTCTTGGACTTGAGTGGGGCGATCTTGGAGGTGGGTGGGCCTCTTGCCTTCTTGATACCCTCGTACATGCCCCTTGCATCCCCGGTTTCGGCAGCTATCTGTATACTGGTGCAGAGGTTCAGCCAGTAATTGTTAGCGCAGTAACGGGCGGTCTGCTGGCCATTTTTCCTGGCAGTCCTGAGGGCCTGTAATGTACCAAGGCTAGGCGCAGCCTTGTAAGCCAGGAGGGCTTTCCTCTTCGCCTCAGTCACGGGTTCCATCTCCTCCCAGCTGGCCTCGTACCAGTCTGTGTTTTTGTGCCCTTTCTTCCCGCAGGCAATAATGGCTGAGTTGTACACAGCGTCTCGGAGGTGGGACCACTTGGAGTCGATGGTGTCATCAGGTGTCTCTTTGGTGAGAGCCTCGTGAAGTTTGCAGATGAACTGCTGTGTCTTCTCTGGATTGCTTGCACAGCAGGTGTTGATTCGTGGGCGACCATTCTTCTTGGCGTGGTGCAGTTTCTTGGGTATTATTCGCACCTTGCTGGCCACAAGGGAGTGGTCCGTGTCGCAGTCGGCACTGTGGTAGCTGCGGATGAGAAGGACACTGGCTAGTTCCGCGCGCCTGGTGACGACTAGATCTAGCTGGTGCCAGTGGCGGGAACGTGGGTGTCTCCATGATACCTGGTGGATCTCCTTGCATTTGAAGAAGGTGTTGGTCACACATAAGCTTTGAGTGCAGCACATCTCCAGCAGTCGCTGGCCATTCTCGTTGATTTTGCCCCTTCCGTGCGGGCCGAGACAGGTGGGCCATGCGTCGTAGTTAGCTCCCACTCGCGCATTGAAGTCTCCTAGTAGGTAGAGGCCCTCGGTACTGGGGATATTTGATATTGCTTGATCCAGAGCCTCGTAAAACTGGTCTTTTTCTGCTGGGTTTGAGTAGAGGGTTGGGGCATACACGCTGAAGATGTTGGCTGGGCTTGAGGATGTTGATAGCCGGAGGGCAATGATCCTCTCAGTGCCTGATGATGGAGGCTCAATGAAGGCGACGAAGGTGTTCTTTACAGCGAAGCCGACACCATGCTGCCTGGGTTCGTCTGATGGTTTTCCTTGCCAGAATAAGGTGTAGTTGGCTTCCCTGATGGTGCCGCTGTCGGCCAGTCGGGTCTCTTGAAGACAGGCAATATCGACATTCAGTCGGGAGAGTTCTCTGTCAATGACGGCAGTCTTCCGTGCGTGGTTGATCTTCTGCAGGTCAGTGGTGAGTCCAGGGCACAAGGTTCTGATCTTCCAGCTTGGGAAACGAAGAGCTGGAGTCTTCTTGTTTCCTATTTGTATCTTGCTTGGTGCAATGTTTCTTGGCCTGCTTGTCGAGATGGTTCTCTAAGCTCCATGCACCCAGTGAAGCAGGCAGGCCATGGCGGGAAGCACCTCATTGACTGGGGGCTGCCCAGCTTGAGGCGGGCGGTAGCTTCCAATGAGACATGGCGATCTCTCCCACCGTCGAAAGCAGCCCCTGGCGCCAAGTTCTACGCCAATCGAGCTATGGCTTATAACCGGTAGACTGCTGTTTCCCGTGTTGTGCCGACGCCTTAAGACGACGCTGGAGTGTCCTCTTCAGTGGAGCTCCAAAGCCTGGGCAGTCTAGAATGGAAAATCAGCTGTTGCCCATGCAGCAGATCCCCCATCTCCACGCAGCTGGTGGACCCAGGGGAACGACAAATGTCGCTACAGCTTGGCACCAACGGCGTCGCAGGAGTTGCCGGAATGACATTGAAGTCAACGTCAGACCGCCTTAGGGACTCCGTCTCCAGATTTTCTGTTGGGGTTTACTCCCTTAGCCTTCCCGTGAGTGGGTATAGCCGCAAGGCAGCGGTGGTTTGGGATCAGAGTTTTCCTTCTCCTAGATGAGCTGCCATCCAAGGTTTACGAGCCCCATCTACCCGAAGCGACTGGTTTTAAGGCGCCAGTGGCCGCCTTCACCCCTTCTCCTGTCAGTGAAAACATGTTCCGCCGGACTTAGAAGCTAAGCCACTCGCGAAGGCCAGGAGCTGAATTTTAATTGACAGAGGCGATCAGAGTCGCAAGCCCTATGGGGCATTTTTGGAGGAGTGGGGAGCTTGTCTCCCACTCCCACCCAGACAATGTCAACCTTGGACCAGTAAGTATTAACTTAATTAAATGAATTTCTTTAGAACCATCATAATCTATCTGACTAATGGAATTAGGCCGAATCTAAAGAGTCAGATAGAGGCGAATATGCCTTAGTAGGAGCATTTCTCAATACTTCATGTGTATTATTGAAATCTGTTATGACTGAGACACTGATCTTGGAATAATTTGGCAAACAGAGCAACTAACGTATGTTTATCTATAGTTGACAGCCGTTGTCATCTTTAATGCTTTAGCCTGTATTCTAAGGAATTGTTTACAATATGGAATTCAACGTAACATTCAGCCTATTTTGATCTCATTAGTGAACGCGTCCATTGTGAGCCTTTCTTTTTTAACTATATTTTAAAATGCACGCGGTTTGAAAGATATAGGTTCAGATATATGAAACTTTGAACATCGTATTATATAATGTTCATGTCACACTGCTGGAGCTTTGATGATCATCGTCATCATCAGTCTCTTGACCTAGTGTGGTCGTTGAGACACTGTGCTGCTAAACATCTGACCAGTTCTATCCCCTCGTCTCGACCATGTGCCAATGTCTGTGTCTCGCAAAACGTTTATGATAGAGAAACTAATTTAAATCAAGAGAGCCATAAACAAGAGAATTTTTGCCGCTTAAGATGTAAATAATCCAAAAATTATATTTTGTTTCAATTTTAGGTCTTCTTCATCTTTGCCAATATAATGGTACTTGTGGTGCTGCCATAAATAAGATGTGGCAACCGAAAGCAACCGCGACGAGGGATATATTTATTGGAAACAGAGGTGTATCGGGTGAGAACGATGGCCCACATTTCTACACGTCGTCCTACGAACACATTTATAAAGTCAAAGTCGTTATTGTTGGAGACATTGGAGTTGGCAAAACGTCCATTGCTTCACGATTTGTAAAAGGAATCTTCAATCCGCAGTATATAACAACAGTTGGGGGTACGTATAATTACCATTATATAAACAGTTTGATGAACAGCATGAAATATGTAAGACAACTGAGACACTTTGAACTACTATATAAAGTAAAAGGCGGATGATACTGGTGCAGACCCCAGGCTGGTGATATGCATTCGTATTATTCGCATATCAAGCATTGAACGCATGTGTCATGTTGCAGATGTTTATTCGTATTAGGTAATGTTTTTAAACCTCACAAACCTCATGTGATGAGCAGAATCGTGCAATTTGCTTGCCTGCAAACTTGCAGGCTGGTATATATATATATATATATATATATATATATGTGTGTGTGTGTGTGTGTGTGTGTGTGTGTGTGTGTGTGTGTATTAACTTCCTTTGATGGCACGCTTGGGCATCAAATAGTGGAAAGGAAGCAATGTATTTACAGTCATAATATTATAGATCTACAACACCATATTAACGTGCGATTGGCCAGTTAAAATATATGGACTTTATTCTATTGTTTAAATATTATTTTAACAACATTAAAGACAACATCGAATTCATGAAAGTCAAACTGTAATACAAGTATGGTTTTAAGTGCTGTATATCAGAATTGAAGTTATCATAAATTTTACGGGTTGTGGTTATAGAATGGCGTTAGGCTAACGTGACGGATCTACCAATTAAATACTATATTAAATTTTTAGCCTGTCCCTAAATTGTATACTACAAAGCCAAACAGAAATAGGGTGACAAATTAGTCATATTGTCACTGTGGTGCATTATAATGAAATCACTAATCATTGACTGTTACAACGATAACTAATTAACAACAGCATCGTTACATTCATTGGTCATGTCGAAAACGATCTTAGTTGTACGAGAGTATTCGAGAAACATGATACGTCGCAATGTCCATAATGGCAGCGTACAAGATTCAACACAATCCTGGAAGGTTTTGTAAATTGTGGCCGCGTATATTTGTTGTTTAATGACTGTAATATCCTTACAACGCATAGTACAACGTTCCAGCTTCAATGCAGATCCAGTGATGCTAGTTCTACGCTTGAAATAGTACATGTTACATGGTATTTACTTGTAATTGTAAAGTAAACTAACCACTTACATTGGATATATCAGTTTGATATTCAGTTGACCTAAATAGTTGATTTATGGGTGAAATACCTTTCTGACAGCGTGTGTGAGGTAACAGGTTGTAGGAGATGGTAATGTGATAATTATCAAGTGCACTCAACACTTAACCATCGTTCATGCCAGATTAGCTACATCTCCATTTGTACACGTGTTATTGGTTTCTGAACCATTATAATGCTGACGAGAACACATAGATTTGTTTTGTACCTGTAATAAAGCTTTCAAACTTAATTATGTTATCAATAAATTATGACAATAAAAACATTGTCAAGACGTTGTACCACTTATTTACTCAAATACATTGCTCGACGTTAGTGCCTTCTTGTAATATTATTTACTAGTAGATGGACAGGATACATACTAATTCCCCACCCATCCACCCCAGAAAGTCGCATGAATTACGTACAACCAAAATTCTTTAAAGTTATGCTTTTCATACGATACAGTATTTAGTTAAATGTAGCAACATTAAGTGAGTCCTGTGCTTAGTAGATAAAGCATAACGGAGACCTACAATGAGGTTTGCCTCAAGTGTTAGTTTTGTTGGTTCCTTTTATGTTTTATTAGCGAAGTTATGCATATATTGTTTTTCTACTAACACCTTGATCTTAGATAAGTAACGAATCTATAGAGAATTCACTTAGCTGCTATCAGAAAGATGGCCCCTTTACGACAATTTGAGACATATCAATGTCTTCGGTAGTAATTTCATGGTAGCTGACCTTAAACCATATGAAATAATTCTCATATACATTGAAAAGGGAGCACTTTCAGAAACAAATAACCTTGTTTGAATGTAATCTTTCATATAACTTATGGAGCAGAACAAACACTACAAGCAACAATAACATAACATTTGTTAATTGTAACGTAGCTGCTTTCCGATTTAACTAAATCAAGTTGATGTGTTATTTACTGTACATTTTGTGAATAATGCATATACATATAGACTGAAGCCTAAATGGCGGCTTTTGGACTTGTGCATGAGTGCCATTAGACATGTGTTTGACACAATATACTTTATCCTCGCACCTCAGACAAACTTTGAAACGATTCATAAATAGATTAGCCAAACCTACCTATCGGCTATGCCAGTATTTTTGTTTCTGAGCATCTAGCTGCCAATGAAATGCGACGTAAGCGTGAAAAACAAATCAATGCCCTTTCATGCGTGATGCGGAAATCGTGGGTCTGCATTGAAACATAATCATTGTACCATGTTGTATTGAATAAATGCCATATAAACAAAGCTAGCAAATACTCCGTCTTTCAAAATGTTATGTAAAATCATGCAATCCCTCTTGTAGCGGTATACAAAACGTTAAAACGTTAGATTAACAACGTTGATGCAAATGGTAATCAGTTTAAGTCAATTCTACAACAAATCAGCTAATGTAAAAAATAAAGAGCCAAATAGTATTCGTATATTTCAAATGACTCTATTGGTATAACATGTAATTTCCCTTGAAGAGTAAAGCAGTGATATCAATTATTAACCGTTTAAAAGCCTGGTGGTTCACATTTCTTCCATTTCAATACATAGACATAATGAAAATTACAGTTGAGCAGTGTTGATTGGTGGTATTATGTTATATATATCAAAATCTTGGTGTTGCTATTGGTTCATTAGTGTATCTATAGTACGAGTAATTGTTGTGCATGAATGTAAATCGTAGTGATTAATAAATTGTTTGCATAGCTAATGTTGTACACGAGTATGGGTCTTTTTTTAGATATTACCTTGCTCGTAAATTGTAAAATTGTATATAGTTAATAAATGAACAGAAAAGTTTTAAAACCAATATCTGTGAACCATTTTGAGGTAATTTCTATTTAACTGGTCGGGTTATGTGGGTTCTTAGACGAATTAAATTATTTCCCGTTGGATGGATTTGTCATGTAAACAGATATTGTGAAATATTAGATTGAGTAGTAAAATCTGTCACGTCTGTTATTTTGCAATATATATATATATATATATATATATATATATATATATATATATATATATATATATATATATATATATATATATATATATAAGAATCTTTAAGGTGCATGTAAGTAGATAAATGAGCAATCATATTCACTCTGAATTTAGATAATTAGAGCCAACAACAACGTTATGCAACACAAATAAAGTTAGTATTCAGTATGTGGTTTCATAGGTTCTTTTCTGAGTAGAGAAGTGCAGATGCCAGACTATACCATAATATTTCAAATCTGGGACACAGCTGGGCAGGAGAGGTTCAGAAGCCTTGTTCCCATGTACTTACGTGGCGCTAAGGCTGCGCTTGTTGTGTACGACGTAACCAATTTAGTGAGTATTTGTTATATATATATATATATATATATATATATATATATATATATATATATATATATATATAATTCCATCGGAACGCAACCTAAACGGAATCTTTGTTAACAATCTTAAGACTGTATTTTTAAAAATTAATGACGTCATTTTATATGTAAACTTTGATGACCACTTAGAATGTTCGCGTAAAACCGTGTCGGTTTCAACCATCGAGAGTCAGTGGAATCACTGACATCATCGTCATCATTTTTTAGAAATAGTCAGTACTGCCGTTGTCATTGGCATACAAGTTATATATATTTTTCTTTTAATGTTATTGTCATTATATTTGTACCATTACCGACACAACCACTTCAACATTGATCATTACTGCTTATTCCTTGTCCTAAATATCTTTAGTGATTTTCAATTTGTTTTTTTTTTATCATTGTCTTCGTTTAATGTATTATCCTTCTTAATCAAAGATCTCCTGCATTTACTGGTTTTATTTGAGCAATTAAGGAATACAGAAAAAGTTAAATACCAAAGATATCTTATTTATGGGGATTTGTTTTCGGATCAAACTGTGTGAAAACAGCAACCCAAACTTCGTCTATTTTAATGTAATTCCATTTTTGCTACGACAGCATCTGTTGTTTCTGCTATGTTAAAGCAGCAAAAATAGTTATTGCTACTGCTTCTTACACTACAAAACCATTATCCCTTTGTCATTATTATTATTATTATTATTATTATTATTATTATTATTATTATTATTCCAGGAAAGTTTCAAAATAGCTAGCATGTGGCTGAAAGAATTACATTGCCATTGTGCAGAAGATACTAAAATGATGTTGATTGCCGCAAAATGTGACATGCCATCGGCTGTCGATCCTTCTGTAAGTATCAGATCACATGCAAAGTTCACGTCAATTTAAGGTTTGGTAGTTTGGTAGAACCAAGAAACTCTAGGATGGACACCCATAAACCACATATACATTAATTGACAATGTATATGCATGCTTAATTCATTTTACAACACCATTAGTGTATTACAACACAGTGAACTGTCTCATGTTTTTCTGACTGTTTCATGCTTTCACATTATCATTATTAGTATCACTAATGGAAAAGGAAAGTAGTTCTTAAGAACAGGTATTTGGGGTTTGTTGAGTTAGGTATTACACCATATATATATATATATATATATATATATATATATATATATATATATATATATATATATATATATATATATATATATATATATATATATATATATACCTAACTCAACAAACCGCAAATACATGGCACTATTTAGAACTACTTTCCTTTTCCATTAGTGATACTGATAATGTAAAAGCATGAAACAGTCAGAAAAACATGAGACAGTTCACTATGTTGTAATACACTAATGGTGTTGTAAAATGAATTAAGCATGCATATACATTGTCAATTAAGGTGTTCAAATGTATTTGATGTTAAACGTTGATTGTTTAAATCGCCGTCTGCATCTCCTATAGATGTGTACTCTGTGTTTTGTACTAAATATGAGTATTAAACCCTACTCTCGACCTGGTATTGTCATCCTGTTGTTATGGGCATTTACGAATTCGTCAAGGAAGTCATCCAAAGACATCAACAATACTATAAGCCCCTTTTAAACTAACATTAAGTAGAAAGAAGTTCGGATGTTAACAGTTTGTTGTGCCATAATCATTTCCATGTTGAACCTTGCATACGTCATTGGGTAAGTTCACATCAGTTGTTGTATAGGAAATGAATTACGTTTCCGTCCATGATTTTGGAATATCAAAGCCAGATATATGTTCATCCATACATAAGTGATTTCATCCGATTGAGGTTTAGTACCGAAAACGCAGATATGCAGGATAGTGATGGATTCAAAGTGCCCAGTCGAACAATTACATTTCTCTTTTCAGACATTTGTTGGGCAATAAGTTAAAACTAATGTTACCGTTCATTATTGTAAATTCTTGGCTATGTAAAATGTGTAATTTTACTTTAATGAGCAAAAATAGTATGCATTTGATTGGAACTATTTCTAGCCGTATTACGACTCATTGCATTTGTAGTACGTAATACTGTTTATTGCTCGATTCGTATCGAAATTCACTTGTCTGTTTCGTTCTTGTTTGCTTAATATTACATAGCAATATACAAATAAGATTAGAAGTAAAATCGACACCACGGACATTGAGAGGACAACTTCAGAGGGATATTTTCATGCCTTTTGAACAACTGTCCTGGTTACCGCCATGGCTAACCGAGACAAAGACAACCTTTCATTGGCTAACTAATGTCATGTGACGTGAATATGAGTCTATAAATACAAGTGCAGACAATGCACTGGAAGATATCTGTCAGAACGGCAAAGTATGAACATTTAAGAAGAAAGGAAATTTTGTCATTTACTCTAAACCCATCAATTATTTATTTTTAACTAATCGATCTTAACTTTGACACTTAAAATTCGAAATCCTGAATCAAATTGTGTTAAGAAATTTTAAGTAGAGTTAATACATGATTAATTTGAATTTAAATCGAATATGATTATTGTTTAATTTCTTATAAAACCGCTGTTATCCCCACCACACTGCTCAAGTACACTTGTACTAAAATTATTTTTCTCATTGAGATCACGCTACTATGTCAGAATGTGTCACAGTCAGTCTAATATATGTAGCTGTTAATATACGCATGAATTTATTAATATGATTTAATTTTACCAAATATGGTGTATTAAAAAACGTTGACTTTTAACATTTAGGTACACAAGTCTGCCCTGTATTATTTAATGTTTATATTATTGTGGCCAACACTGTGTCATGTAAGATCACTATGCGATATTGAGGCCTGTTCTATCTAATTGAATGAATCCGATGCATAAGAAGTGGAACATGCAGCCTGTCAAGGGTAATCAAAAGAATGTAATGTATCCGAAGTGGAACACACACCCTGGCAAGGTTAATAGAAGACTCAAAAGCATCCGAAGTGGAGCATGCACCCTGTCAGGTTAATCGAAAGTATCCAAAGCGTCGGAACTACAGTTATCAGTTTAAATTCTTCGTTACTATCACGTCCAAGTTGTACACGGCTAACAAACGTCCGAAAATGCAATATGAAGTTTCAACATGATTCAACATTCTCTGTGCCAGTATCTGGATATAGAATTGGAATACATGGCTCGCTCTGCAAATAATTGTATTTTGTTCGGAGAGTTAATATACAACGAATAGAGAGGGAATATAACTTTCACTTCCGTGTAATTCTTCGGAGTAATTTCACTTATACTAATCAAATCTTAGTTTCCCAATATGCCTCATAACAGTTGTTCAACTGTACATATAATATTACATATTGAGTCAGAAAAGGTGGCGATGTTGTAGTAACGATCGGAAATTGTATAGTTTTAGGAAACCATAATTAAACATCTGTTTTCTCTGCAGACTGCCCAAGAGTTCGCAACAACGAACCGAATGTTATTTATGGAAACATCGTCGAAGACAGGACTTAATGTGGATAAAATTTTCACGATGCTTGGTATGTATTCGGTATATTGTTAGTATGCTTCCCCTCTGCATAGATAATATATTTCTATTACTTTTACCTTTCATATCTGATTAATTGATTGTATTTTTTTGTATTAGCTCTTAATCTTAACCGCTTAAAACAGATGCCTTTCGGGCAAAAAAAACCCCCAGTTCATATAACAGACAAATGGTATACTCCGTAATGTGCTACATGGTTGTCAAAAAGGTATTTGTAGAAAACTCACATGCAACATAATTTACCTTGAATCGAACATGCTTTCCAAGGTTAGAGCGTGATATTCAAAACATGTATGCACGAAATTGTACTATCACCAGTGCGTTGCGAAAACGATATAAATCGCTAACAGGAAAACGGAATTCACCTATTGTACTTATATTGCTTTAGAGGGTCAGATATCTTCAAAATGATGTATATAATTGCTGCTCTTTGACTATGCGTGCAGACTGTCAAATATATGTTCGTGAACATGGATGATAATTTCATGCATTGAAATTTCTAGATAATTAGCTAGTGAGGCAGAGAAATGATTCGATAAGAACAGTATCAAATCACAATGCAAACAATAGTTATATCAAACGTGAACACCTTTGGGTTTTAATTATCCATTTCTCAATGGATAGAACGCGAATCAACGACATGGACACATACAGATTGTAACACTATTTTGTTAAAGAGTTCAGTTGACTTAGCAGATGACACTGGAAGTCAGTATCGATTGTAACACTATTTTGTTAAAGAGTTCAGTTGACTTAGCAGATGACACTGGAAGTCAGTATCGATTGTAAAACTATTTTGTTAAAGAGTTCAGTTGACTTAGCAAATGACACTGGAAGTCAGTATCGATTGTAACACTAGTTTGTCAAAGAGTTCAGTTGACTTAGCAGATGACACTGGAAGTCAGTATTGATTGTAACACTATTTTGTTAAAGAGTTCAGTTGACTTAGCAGATGACACTGGAAGTCAGTATCGATTGTAACACTATTTTGTTAAAGAGTTCAGTTGACTTAGCAGATGAAACTGGAAGTCAGTTTTGCTTGCTTTCCAAACATCAAGATGCGTATATTACACACGTTGGGACAAATGACTATTACCCATGGTATGCAGATGTCAGAAAGATTATCTTGTGATTACTCACTACTTGTATTTTATTATTATTATTATTATTATTATTATTATTATTATTATCTCTCTGTTTTCTGATTACTATACTAAGAAATGTGTTCCTATATTGCAGCTTCTGAAATTACGGTAACGGAAGAAGAGAACAGAAATAGTGGATTGGATCTATCAGACTCTCATTCATATAGTACGAAAAAGAAACGGTGCTGTTCTTCCTGATGAAGTGTCGTAACATATGCTTCCAAAGGAAAATGTATAGGATTCTACTTTGAAATAATACAATAATTATTTTAATGAGTCGTGTATTTAGACGTTTCTTGTAAGTTCATTTAAATCATCTGAGTGCGTATATAAAATCGAGACGTACCCACAGTGAAAACAAGACTTTTTAATGTCTTCAACTGTATAAAAAAAGAAACGTACTGACACTGAAAACAAGACGTTTTAATGTCTTCAGCTGTATAAAAAAAGAAACGTACAAACTGTGAAAACAAGACGTTTGTATGCATTCAGTTGTATATAAAGCAAGACGTACCCACTGTGAAAACATGAAGTTTTCATTTGTTCAGCTATTTAGAGAGCGAGATGGACCCCTTGTGAAAATCATGAAGCTAGACGAACCCTCTGTGGAAACATGACTTTTCGTTTATTCAACTGAATTTGAAGCGAGACGGACCCTCCGTGAAAAACATGAATATTTACATTTATTTGACTGTTTATAAAGCGAGCGGGACCTACTCAGGAATCATGTTAAAAAAACAACTGAACACAACACAAGTGACGTGTTTGGGACGCTAACATTTCTCCTAGATAATTTTTCCAAGAAGTAAATATTAACCATGCAAGCAAAAACGCACGCGAACAACGAAATCCTAACTTATCTCGATAATTCCTGAATCGTTGTGAAATTCATTGTTTTTGTTTTTTGGGGGGCTAGTTGATAGACATTGGGTAAATAATAGATGTATAACTTTGGTAAGATGAGGTAATCTAGAGGTAAATACGTTACACATATACATTCTGGCAGGACAAAAACGTTGTCATAAGCAGAGATAAGTCAAATTAATAAGTAATTAAACCAGAATGTGATTACAAGAAAGTATCGATGGCATAAGGTCATTAGCTTGAGATTCAGAACTGATATTGACATAATTGATTTTAGAAAATTAGAATTTTTTTTATTTATTGGATGATAAAAAAAGATTTAAAGTCAAGCTCAAGCTCAGAAGTGTAATATTGTTCCGTCCAGAATGATTCGATCCACAAGTGATCACCTGTTGGAATAGCTTCAAAAGTAAAATACAAACTATATTACAATTCTGGCATGCTAATTAATTACTTCTGAAAAACGGTTACTACACACCGTTTGCGTAACTCATTCTATATTGACAACAACGATAGACCCACTGCGACCAATCATTTATGATAATATTTAGCGAGAACCAAACCACAAGCCTGATGAAGTCTATTTACAGTGTATATAAATATGTGTTCTTAGAACGTATTTGTAAAGGAACAGACATTTATGCACAAAATGAAACGTACTAAGGATAAAGTCAATGTTTTTAATGCCCGATATTTCTAAATACTTTCAGCATGTAGATCGTGTCCACGCTGCTATTTGCTGAAATATTTTTTACCATTTTCCCCAGCAAAAATTCCTAGCAATTTAATTGTGGCTTTTGTTTCTTGCATTCTAAGTATATCAATGTCATTATCGTATATCCATAACCAAATGGAGAGTTTGATTCATATTAGGTATTTGTCTTTGAGCTCAGTTATAATAACAAGTCACAAGGGTCTTGCAGGTATTCAACACCTACTTTTTCCGCAATGGGTGTCATATTTTAGAATATGATTCTACATATAAATTTTGTGTGCTTGTCTTAAAGAGTTACAAAGATATGTCATGTCATTAACTCCATTTCTGATTATAAACATACCATTTTATTGTAACGCTTCAGGTAAGTGTTTTAATTAGTATTCTCCATTGAAATGTACATGTATTTTTTACACAATTTTTTCAATGTAACATATAGTCTGGTTCCCTGCTTAGTATGCTCCCATGCTTTGCACTCCGCTAGTATAACGGAGTGCAAAGCATGGGAGCATACTAAGCAGGGAACCAGACTATGTAACATATCTCAATTATGTTTGAATTGTAAGTTTCGCTTTGATACTCTTGAAATATACATGATTTTCATATTGGCTAACTTGTAATTTTATGGCATGTTTCTTAGTTTTGTTTCCGTCGTATTGCGGACATTAAGGGGCAAAATGAATCAGGAAAGGGGCAAGATGTTTTCAGCAATACGTCTTAAAAATTATAAAATAATGTTATCATGAAGGCAGACTCAATTATACACTACTACAATAATTTAAAATTGAGTTGTCCAGATATAAAATGTAGGGTTAGCAAGAAGGCTCTTTCACATGAAATAGTTTTAAATGTATGTTATTTTCCTTCATTCTTTAAGAGCTATTAATATTAAATATCGTATATTGCAAGGGAAATTAATGATACCATTTTAAAAGGTAACAAATTTGAATAGAAAAATCTAGTTGTAAGAATTTCACACAACGATAGCATGGTTCTGCATCTGATTGGAAACATATGTTTATATATATATATATATATATATATATATATATATATATATATTGGTAGATATAGTTGACACAGATGATGAGAAAGACATATCCCAATAAGCCAATAGTAAATAACACCAAAAATGAGAAAAAAAAGTAATTTTACGTACATGATGTCACTGTGAAGTCAGTGAAATATCAAGGAAAGGATGACATGTTTGCTGTGTGCTATTTTTACCAGCTCAATTTACTGTTTCTTTTTTCTTCTTGACCTCGGGGTGGGTTTCCAAGGCGACAGCTTCTTTAAGACCCAGAAAACCACTGAATGGATTCAGTGCAACCATATGAAAATAAAGAAAATTTATAACGTTACAGATGACTTCATATATGCGGCAAACATTAATAAAGCCCCTTTTTTTGGCTTAAAGTTGTGAAAGTCTCAAATGTGTGCTGAAGGTGCAAGATATATGAAATATTTTTCAACTTTATACAAGACGACCAATACTATATATTAAGAAAATGATTATTGAGCACACCCATAGTCCATCCCAAAATTAAAAAAATACACATCATCTCTTGATGCTTTTATGTTAACCTCAAGAATATTGTTTCTAATGAAAAAATATTAAGTTTATTACAGTGTAGTTTTGTGTGATTTATTTACGATTTGTAGAACATTTCATTATGTTGCATGTGCTTTATTTAACGATTTGTAAGCAATTCCATGTGCTCTTATTTACAATTTGCAAACAATTTCTTTTGTTGCGTGCTTGCATTTACGATTTTTTTTTAGCAATTTCATTATGCATTGTGCTTCTTTTACGAATTTTAAACAGTTTCTTTGTTTTGTGCTTTTATTTACGATTTGTAAAAAATTTCACTATGTTTTGTGTTTTTTGTCCTACTTCACCAACCAAAAGACATGGAGCTATACATATATTGAAGAACAAAATAAATTTGGTGTAGCATAAAAATTACATAGATGTCGCGTGTTCCTTCTGGTGTTTTCAAATGTACACAGGCATGTACAAAACCCATGTGCTCTCCTGGGCGTAAAAGGCAGGTTACTATGTCACACAAAAAATAACACATGATTAGATATATGACTAATTATATACAGTTGGTCAGTGTTTACGTGGAACACAACGCAGTCTGAACTTTATACGACGAACAAAAGAGAGTAAGGTGTACTTTAGCAAGGCAAGTCTTATATTTGGAAAAACGTAACTACAATATTTTTAAACATCTATTTTGATCACGTATTTTACCTACTAAATTTTATTATGAACACTTCCATAAATTTATTTTTCAGTTTATGCCTAATACCCAAACCACAACTCAATATCAATTGCCCAGCTAAATATAAAGTGATCGATGCATCTTCATCCACATTTGAAAGTAACTTGGCAAGGATATTCAATGATACGTTCTTTATTTAGCTATGTCTGACGAACTTTTGACCATTTTAGAATTTTAGATAAATACATTTGTTTTATTTACTACCAACGCCACTACTATTATGTAAATCAGAACGAAAAGAAAAGACAAGATAATAGAGATGAAACTTGCACACAGTTTTCTCTTTTCATTGTTTGTAGGGCACGAGAGCATAACAAAACAATTAGACAATTGCTGATGTATGGGACACTTTGATGTTTAATTCAGGAAGGTTTATAGCCTTCGTCACCTCTTCAAGAAAGGATACACTGCAATTGTTTGGCAAATCTATTGACATCACCCTTTGTTGTTTATACAGCTCTGACAATATTTTTGTTCATTGTGTACAAATTTGCTAATGAGCTAGTTCATTATTTTTGCATGGAGACAGATTTAGCATTTACTGATTGTTGTCTTTTTTCACTGTTGCCGGGTATTCATATACCTATTTGTAGCTAGATTATGAGGTACTAACAAAAATGTGATGTTAACCATTGAAAACTTATGTTTGTACATACACACAATGAAAGGCAGGGATACGATGCAAGAATTGGGGCTGCCAATGTATCTGGATAGAGGCTACGTGTGTGTTGGGTACATCAGTATCACTTTATAGACAACATTTGTCTTCCTTAAGATGTAAAAAGTCTTTTCTCTGTACATGGTGCGCCCCAATTACAACAGACGTCTTTAAAAGCCAGCATTTCTTGCACAAAGCTGAGAAATACTACTACTACTACTACTACTACTACTACTACTACTAATAATAATAATAATAATAATAATGAGGACTTTGTATAGCGCCTAATCTTTCGAAGCTCTCAGCGCTTTACACCATCAATAATGATATGACTACACTACACAACAGCAAATGACAAAAACAATGAAATTGGAAAACATAAAACGTGCTGAAAACATATAAGATACAAAACATGATTAGGTCGCTATATTTGTCCCTGCAGTCGAAACAGGTGTCTTAAGAGCACTCTTAAAAGGGACCACTGTGTCTTTGTGTCTCATTTCAATGGGCAATTCGTTCCACGTCACCGGGCCCTGGTGTGCAAACGAACGTTGTCAATATGAATTCGTTTTCACCTTGGGAACAATGAGTATACGATTATCAGAAGATGAGTGTAAGGATCTAGCTGGTGTATAAACATGGTTGAGGTTGGATAGGTATGTGGACTGGAGTCTGTCATTTAAACATAGCACAGAGAACAAATTTTGTGTTTGATTCTGTATCGAATTGATAGCCAGTGTAGGGTACAGGGCAGTGGTGAGGTGTGCTCTGATCGAGGTACTCTAAAGATGATCCGTGCAGCTGTGTTTTTTACTTTTTGAAGTTTCTGGAGTAAATATTGTGACGAACCATACAGAATTTAGTACAATAGTCCAGTCTTGAAAGTACTAATGAACACACAAGTGTTTTAGTGGCATTAACTGAAAGATATTTACGAATGGTACTGATGCGTCTCAATTCAAGATATGAAGTCTTGCATATGTTCATGACATGTTGGTGCAATGTGAGAGTACTGTCTAGAGTAACGCCTAGGTTTTGTACTGACTGTGAGAATTCAATGTTGGTGTTGCTGATATTTATTGTCTGAGGTAAAGGATGTGAATAAGAAAGTCTTTGAAGTTGTGATCAGAATAGCCTCAGTTTTATCACCATTCATCTGCAGCTTGATACATGTCATCCATGATTTCACATCAGAAATGCACTTCTCTACTCCATGGATGGTAGCATCAACTTGGGTGGCTAGACTTGTATATTTGGGTGTCATCAGCATACAATTTGTGCGACACTGGGTGATGATCTATGACACTTGAGACCGGCTGAGTGTACGGAATGATGAGAACAGATCCAAGAACAGATCCCTGTGGAACACCACAACATACGTCAACTGTGCTAGAGTGTATTACATTTGCAGATATAATTTGTGTCCTGTTGACTAAGTAGGACTTGAACCACTGTAAGGCTATGTTCTGAATGCCAAATACATGCTGGAGACGTTGAAGTAATATATCATGGTCTATTGTGTCAAATGCTGCAGATAAATCCAGGAGAGTGAGGACTGTAATCTTTCCACTATCCAAAGCATAGAGAATGTCACTAAATACTTTCCGAAGAATAGTTTCCGTACTGTGGCATGGGCGATATGCAGACTGTACATTGCTAAAAAGACTATTTGACTTTAAATGAGATACAAGTTGGGTTAGAACAACCTTTTCTAAGATTTTTTATATGAATGGGAGATTAGAAACTGGGCGGTAGTTCTTTAAATCGTTATGGTCCGATGTTGGTTTCTTCAGCAGTGGCTTTACGATGGCAGTTTTGAAAAATGATGGGAATTCCCCTGATGAGAGAGAGATATTAATAACATCAGTTAGTGAAGGCAATATTGGGTCTAAGCACTCAAGCAGCAGTGATGTCGGAATTGGATCAAGTTCACAAGACTTTGGTGCATTTTTCATCACGATTGTCCGTACTAAATTAATAGAAACAGGTTCAAATGCTCCTAACTGTTGTCGCTGAAATTCCGCATCATAACTGTATGGTGACGAATCAGTTGAAATTGTGCTGTCAAGCGAATCTCAAATGGTTTGTACTTTGTCATCGAAGAAATTTGCAAATTGGTCTGGTAGGTCTAGTGGAGTGAAGGTTGTTGGAAGTGGTGTACATTTGTTCCTTGACATTAGTTTGTTAGTTATCTCGAAGAGCTCTTTGCAGCTGGAACTCTCCGTGATCTTAGTACTGTAGTGGTATGATTTGGCTAAATGGACTATGTTTGTAACGTTCTTCCTAGCGGCTTCGTAGATTTGTTTATGAATAGTGAGTCTGGTGGAGAGCTAAAGCCTCTCTGCTTTTCGGCGATGTCTTTTAGCAGTGCAAAGCTGGTTCCTAGCACTGCTATACCATGAAGAACACTTTTAAATACGTACATATAAGCATTCGTTCACTTCGGGAAATAAGCACTGCTCTAACGTACATTTACATTAATAATATTTACAGTATTCGTGATGAACAATGCACCTAATTAATGTGAACTTGATCCAATTCCAACATCACTGCTGCATGAGGGCTTAGATCAAATATTGACCTCACAAACTGATGTAATAATACTCGTCTCTCACCCGGGGAATTCCCATCATATTTCAGAACTGTCATTTTAAAGCCTCTGCTGTAGAAACCAACACTTGACCAGAACAATTTAAAGAACTACATCCAAGTCTCCAATCTCCAGTTCATATACAAAATCTTAGAAAACGTTCTTATAAATCTGCTGGAATCCCATCTGAATTCAAAGAGTCTTTTAAGCAATGTATAGTCTGCATATCGACCTCGCCACATGATTGAAACTACTCTTCTGTAAGAAGTTAATGACATCTTCTCTGCGTTGGATGTCGAAAATATTATAGTCATCAATGTAATTAATTTGTCTGCAGCATTTATCACAATAGACCATGATATATTACTTCACCGTCTCCAGCATGTAGGTGACAATCACAATGCAGCCTTATCGTGGTTCAAATACTAATAAAGGACACAAATTGTATCTGCAAATGGATTACACTCAGCCCGGTTGATCTATGTTGTGGTGTTCAATCTGTTCTTGAAACTGTTCTCTTCATTATATGCACTCAGTTGAAACTCAGTTCTGTCTGGTTCGTCTCAATATCTACTCCAGAAACTTCTAAAGTTCACATTTCGGCTGCTCGTATCATCCTTAGAGTACCTATCAGAGCACACATCCCCGCTGTGCTGTATCCTACACTGAATATCTATTCGATCCAGAATCAAACACAAAATTTGTTCTCTGTGCTACGTTTCACTGACGGATTCCATTCTAACATACCTGTCTGGCCTCACCCATGTGTATACACCAGCACGATACTTACGCTCCTCTTCTGACACTCGTATACTCATTATGACAACGAAGTCACATGGACAACATTCTTTTCCATACTATGGCCCAGTTACCTGGAATTAACTGCCCATTGTAATTAGACAAAGACACAGCGATCCCTTTCAAGAGTGCTATTAAAACTAACCTTTTTCTACTGTAAGAAAAAAAATTAAGACCTAGTAATTTTCCTCATCTAAATATTATCAGCATTTTTGATGTCTAATTTTATGATGTTATTTTTCTTGTGGTGATATAATTTTATATGTTGTAAATCGCTTAGACTTCTAAAGATTAGGCGCTATACAAAGTCCTCATTATTTTGTATTATTCGAGGCCCCTAGAGCAAGTAAAATCTTAAGTAGACGAAGAAAGAAAATAATGATTTGGATGTGTTTTAAGGACCATCACAGCTATAAAACAGTGACGGGAATAAGCCTGCTAAATAATATAAGGAAATAAAATATTGTTTTGAAGAAGTAGTATTGTTCCCTATTCAATTTGCTTTAAATTGAATTTGAACATGATCCTTTGATTAGATACATTATCAGTGTACGATATTCTTTCAATGTTATTAGTTATAAATCTTAACTAGGTATAAGAAAATTCACCAGTAATCAATCGGCTAGTAAGGAACGCGTATTTATCGTTTCATTTCTTTCAGACATGTAGCCCTTCGTCAGCCTGAAACGACATTTTAAAAGATTATCGCAGCATCCTTTAGATGATGCAGTTGAAAAGAAAATGTATAATCCTGTGCAACTATCGACTTATCAAGCGTATGTAACAGTTGGAACATGATATTCTGATTGGTACTTCTACATGTGATCTAGTTTATGCGACTAGTGTGGAATGCTTTCATAGAAGAGTAAACAGATTATATTATTTGACTGTGTGTGTGTGTTTGATGTGTGTGTGTTTGATGTGTGTGTGTTTGATGAGTGTGTGTTTGATGTGTGTGTGTTTGATGTGTGTGTGTTTGATGTGTGTGTGGTTGATGTGTGTGTGTTTGATGTGTGTGTGGTTGATGTGTGTGTGTTTGATGTGTGTGTGTTTGATGTGTGTGTGTTTGATGTGTGTGTGGTTGATGTGTGTGTGTTTGATGTGTGTGTGTTTGATGTGTGTGTGTTTGATGTGTGTGTGGTTGATGTGTGTGTGTTTGATGTGTGTGTGGTTGATGTGTGTGTGTTTGATGTGTGTGTGGTTGATGTGTGTGTGTTTGATGTGTGTGTGGTTGATGTGTGTGTGTTTGATGTGTGTGTGGTTGATGTGTGTGTGTTTGATGTGTGTGTGTTTGATGTGTGTGTGTTTGATGTGTGTGTGGTTGATGTGTGTGTGTTTGATGTGTGTGTGGTTGATGTGTGTGTGTTTGATGTGTGTGTGTTTGATGTGTGTGTGTTTGATGTGTGTGTGTTTGATGTGTGTGTGTTTGATGTGTGTGTGGTTGATGTGTGTGTGTTTGATGTGTGTGTGTTTGATGTGTGTGTGGTTGATGTGTGTGTGTTTGATGTGTGTGTGGTTGATGTGTGTGTGTTTGATGTGTGTGTGGTTGATGTGTGTGTGTTTGATGTGTGTGTGGTTGATGTGTGTGTGTTTGATGTGTGTGTGGTTGATGTGTGTGTGTTTGATGTGTGTGTGTTTGATGTGTGTGTGTTTGATGTGTGTGTGTTTGATGTGTGTGTGTTTGATGTGTGTGTGGTTGATGTGTGTGTGTTTGATGTGTGTGTGGTTGATGTGTGTGTGGTTGATGCATGCGTGTGGTTGATGTGTGTGTGTGGTTCATGTGTGTGTGGTTGATGTGTGTGTGTGTGTGGTTCGAATGTAGGGAAAATCTTTGAAGTATAGACTTTTTCTCATGGATGCTTGATTTTTGGTATTCGCGTAAAGATTGCGTGCTCGTAAACTTAGACTTCAATATATATTACTTTAGTTCTTTAGTAATTTGGTTAGATAAATAGGTTTATAATTGCAATATGAATAACATCATTTTTATTAGATAACATTACCACTTTGATAGCAGGAGTGGTTTCAATAGATGTTACTGTGAAGATTTTCCTCCGAGTTAGGAACTTATGTTGCAGCACCTCCAAATGGGAAGATTTTAAGATACCGCCATAAGACATTCTTCAAATGCGTGTTTAAACTTAGTTATCTGTGCGTTTACTAGTAACAATATTAATTTTATCACATGTGCTGCGGTCACGATATTAATTTAAAATTTGCAGCAATCTAACTGGACATTCGCCATTGGTCCGGAATATATTTTGTTCTGTTTGACATGTGTTCAGTGGCGTAACGTGGATATTTGGCGCCCACGGCAAAACACCCAAATTTGCGGCGCCCAGAGAAAAACACCCAAATTTGCGCCCCTGGCTGCCCGTTTTGCGCAGTTATTTTGATACTTTGGGTCGATATGGCGCCCCCTAGCCACCGGCGTCCAGGGCGAATGCCCCCCCCCCCGCTACGCCACTGCATGTGTTGATATTTTGTATTTGGTATATTGGTGTAAGTTATTCATCCTAAATATACTTGATGAACGCTACTGAGATACATCATTCATGCAAAATAAATCATATCAGTAATTCACAAAGAAATTCTGACTAAGATAATATGTTTAGTTTGAATGTACTGAAACAATTTAATATAGGCTGTAACGGGGCCTATACAAATTAATAAGATTTTATCAAATATTTTCAAGGTTGCAGAGCACGTGAGCAACGAGATTCACAAAAAAGGACAAAGAAAGGCAACAAAAACCAGGGTGTAATTCCCATACTGAGGCATTATCAACACCATGGAATGATTTCAAACCATTATTATCTTATTGCACAAATTGTCTGAAATGATATGTATTTGGTTTGCAATGCGTCATCAATAGGCAGTATCAACTCGTAACGCGCATGCTCAGTTTAAACTGCTTTGGAACTGGTATGCTAACTCAGATTTTAATTTAAATTTAAATTTAATTTAAAATAGTTTATTAAATTCATATAATTTAAATTCTGTATCTTTACTGATTTGAAAAATGCAAATAATGAGACAAGGTTAAGTGAGATGTGCAATATTAATGCTTTCGGTAGTCATTTAGATGTCAAATAATTGATACACGCTCTATGAAAGAAACTAAATTTATAACAGTCGTTAGAAAAATCGACTGCATCATCAACTGTCAGATAATTTTCCCTTCTCTAGACTATACCAAATATCCGATTTTAAAAAATACGTTATATTACGTCATTCATGTCGCAAGAAAAGCATACCGTCGCTCTAACTTTGCAATGCTGAATGAAGGCAAACTACCCCATTGCAATTCAGTTGACGATAATATACAGTTTGTGGTACCCAAAACTTAAATATAACTAACGTCTGACGTTATAATTCTAATACTGATAAGTAAAATTTGTAAACAGATTTTTTGGTACCAAATACTTTTAATTCTTGTGGAAATTGAAATTATTGAATTTGAAATCATTATTTGATAGTCTAGAGAGATTTTATCATAATTTTCCTTTTTCAATGAATCGCAATATAGAATATGTTTTACATGTCATTTGCAAAATGTTCATTTAACTGTAAAACATTTAATCATTCCCTTTTTTATTGTCATGAAAGTCCCATTTTGTAGTAATATGGCTCAACGTACATCGTTACAAAGGAGATACTTGCGTTCACTAAAATCAATCTTTCGAATTTTACTATCAAATAATAATAATGAGGACTTTGTATAGCGCCTAATCTTTCGAAGCTCTAAGCGCTTTATAACCATCAATAATGATATGACTACACTACAGAACAACAAATGACAAAAACAATGAAACTGGAAAACATAAAACCATGCTGAAAACTTATAAGATACATAACATGATTAGGTCGCTAAGTTTGTCAGTCGAAACAGGTGAGTCTTAAGAGCACTCTTAAAAGGGACCACTGTATCTTTGTGTCTAATTTCAATGGGCAATTGGTTCCACGTCGCCGGGCCCTGGTGTGCAAATGAACGTTGTCCATATGACTTTGTTTTCACCTTGGGAGCAATGAGTATACGATTATCAGAAGAAGAAAGTAAGGATCTAGCTGGTGTATACACATGGGTGAGGCTGGATGGTCAACAAATGAGTTCCATTGTATCAGGATATTACATATACGTATCTGAAAAGATAATCTGCCTTTTGATATTATACTGCATAAAACACATTTATATCCATCTAAATTATCGCTAGATGTATGTCAGGATCGTTTAGCAGTACAACTAAAGCAAGATGTGTCCCTTTAGGTCGTCCGGTATATGAGCTCCAAGTTCCGTACTGTAAACATGTTTGAATTGTTTCTTATACCAGCTCTTCATAAGATTGTACTAGTTGCGGAACCAAATATGTTGCTGCGCATCCGTGTATATTTTAGACACATACCAGTATGTATCGCGGTTTCTCGTCAGGTAAAGGGTGACGGGTGAAGGGAATTTCAGTGCAATATATATTATAATAGCATAGCCAACCTCCTTTCAACATTCGCGAGTTCTAAGAGTATACCCGTGATTCCATCAGACCCAACACTCAATCAAATGCGACTCTCTATCATTCCCACATCGGAAACTTAATTGCCTCTATTGGTCATATGACGCTACTCGACAAAAATGTTTGCACTTTTGGCTAACGATTTGTAACTATGTGTTAACAGAAGAGTTTGAATCTTATTTATAGATGCTTGCTTCCTATATGCACTTGACAGTCACGTGATAAATCTGAGTAAGGTCCGGTTCAGTCACAGCATCAAAGCAACCTAAATGTTCACGTGAGGGAATAAGCGTGACTCGCATCTACATTACGTCTACTACTACTGCTGCTACTACTACTACTACTACTACTACTACTACTACTACTACAAATCATTATCATAGTACAGATGTTCCGTTGAGTCACTTTAAAAATGAAAATCTTTAGTATGATAATAATACTAATACATATATTTGTTGATTTTACTTTATATTATAAAAAAAAACAGTCCAATCTGATATAGGACAAATATTTTAATATTGTACTTAACCCACGACATTAAAAATGTTGTTTTCCACTCGACAGATATTAAATATGAACTGCCTAACCCGACCTCCGATTCGGGATCCCAGTGTATCCGGCAGATAAATGAAAACCAATGATTTATCGCTCCCGGTCGTCGATAGAAAGACAAATTGTTGTATTTACACATCTATTCATATGATTAATAGCACAACAGCTTTGCCCCGTATAATATATTTATCAGAGAAAATCTCAAGAGCATATATAAAAAAAGTAATAACTTTGTCGCAAAGGTACCTAACTGGACATTTGTCCTAATAAGGGTTTGGCAAAAAATAAAAGACAACAGTGTTGAATAAAAATATAATTATTGCTTTCATTGAACAAATAAATAAAAGTAATGCAATATTGACAAAACTATTGAATAAAGTTTTCTTTAAACAATCCAATGAGGAAATTGAAAGGTTTCGTTAATTATAAACTGTATAGATACTCATTATCATTTTGTTTATAATATCCCTGTTTATGTACACCAGTGGCACAGTTTGGACTCAATGGCGTTATTTTTGTGCAAGCGTAACTTTTGCATGTATACTGCAATAACAATAAACAGTGCCTGTTTGATCATGCAACCTAGCGTGAAATACCTGAGATAATCTGAATGGAAAAAATCTTTTTCTTTGATTCTGGGCTTACCTTTTGATGGTGCAGAAATATTTGCTTTTGCGTCAACAGTAGTAATTGTTGCTGTAGGTAAATTTGTGGAATAATTTGAAACAAATATATAATTTTAAATATAACTAATATTTGCAGCAACGAGGATCGACTCGTATCGAGACTTGAACTTGAACATGTCGGATATTTTCAATCTAAATTCATTAAAAATATCATTGTCTTGTAGTGTTTTAGCAACTAACTTAAAACATCTTCCATGCAACGTATGGCAATATGAACGGAACAATTCTAAGTGACATTTTAGGCAGAGAAGTTATAACCATTGATTGTCAACAGTGTACAATAACAACACACAATACGGCAAAGATCCTTTGTTCATCACGAGATAATTTATTGATGCATTCATTCTTTAATGTTTCTCAAGGTATATGGTTCCAAACAAATCTCAACCAAGATTAAAGTCAGAGGAAAGGAACTTTAAACAGTGGACCAATTCAAATATCTTGGTTCCATAATCTCCGAATAGGGATCGAGAGCAGATATTTTGTCACGAGCAGTACAAACGACGGCAGCTATGTAAAATCTATGAGGCATCTGGAGAGACAAGAATATATGTTTGAAAACTAAATCTTTCTGTATGCATGTGAGGCCTGGACCCTGAATTACAACGAAGAATCTAGGCACTTGAAATGAGATGCTACATAACCATCCTTGTAATATCTTACATGGACCGCAGAATTACAACGAAGAATCTAGGCACTTGAAATGAGATGCTACAGAACCATCCTTGTAATATCTTACATGGACCGCAGAATTACAACGAAGAATCTAGGCACTTGAAATGAGATGCTACAGAACCATCCTTGTAATCTCTTACATAGACCGCATCACAAATGAAGAAGTGCTTAACACCATCAAGCACAAAGTAGGCTATTATGAAGACCTGCTTACTACTGCCAAAAAGAGAAAGCTGAAATGGTATGGCCATGTCACTAGAGCCAACAGTCTATCTACAACAGTACTACAGGACAGTGTCCAATATGGCAGAAGCAGAGGTAGGAAGAGAAAAACGTGGAGTGACAACATCACAGAATGAACCAGGAAATGTTTAGGGAACTAGTCAGATGTTCAGCAGCACAGTGCCTCAACGACCACACTAGGTCAAGAGACTGATGATGATGCATACATTTTTCAATGTTTCTCAATGTATATGGTTCTAAGGAGACAAATTTGGAAATTTGGGTGAAACGTATTTAATATTACTCTTAGATGAATCGCATTACTATCAAACATTAATGACTGTTGTGAATGAATTAAAGTAAAGAAGTCTTGAGGCAAGGACATTTGCATCAATTAGCTGAATATATATACCTTTCACTTGCATTTGAAGGTAGTTGTTGTATGATTCATCACTGACAACGATATTATATGTGACAGGAACCCTAATAGCATGAGCATAGAGGAATTATTGACGTAAATGTGTAGTTTATATTATGAGAGAAAAACATAATTTTAAAGAAATTGCAAGCAGTATACTGAATCGAATTGCTTTGAGAATAAATACATGACAACATAATGAGTAAAACAGCTGAAAACAATTGATTCCATTAAAAACAGTGTCCAGTATCCATCTAACAAACTTGTGACTCTTTTGGTGTTCATATAGAAGGCTGGCTATTTGTTTGTATCAAATAATTGGTAGAATATGACTCCTTAAACATTGAATTTCCAAATATAAATTGCGGTGAAGACTGTATTCTTTGTCAGATCGTTTCAAGAGACACAATGCTAAAAATGACTTTGAAAGATGAACGAAACTTCATCACGTGCCAATTTTAGTTTTATTATTGTGTTGTAAAAGAAAGTCGCTTGATCTTGAATGTCATATTGCAGTCAGTATAATATTGTTACATATATGAAATGGGACAAGACCGCATTATCATTTCTTTTTGGTTTCAAAAGTAATCGAATTGCAATAGTTCATATCTATTTTCTTACGATTTCAGCAAAACATTTTACAAATAACTAACGTCAAGAGCTGAAAATTAGACAGTTTCTTTTTGTTTATATTTCCAAAAGCAGCAATAACTACAAGATTAAATCAGGTATGTGTATTCCATTGTTTTCTGATAACGTTTTGCATGGCCTGAATCAGACTGCACTTTGGTCCAAATCAGCCATTGTCGGAATGAGCAATGGTCCGTATCTTAAAGATGTCCACTTCACCCACCCCAACGGTTAATAACGCACAAGTCTTAAATTTTACAATGAAGCAGCGGCTTCCAACATGAAAACAAAGCCAAGCATGTTCACGAAAAATGCGTACCTCTTGCGTAGTATCTCTCGTAGGACATACTTGTATGCAGGGTCTTCGTACGGGTCGGGCGATATAATATGGAATGGAGTGCATTTCGCAACGTTTAAGGAATCTTTCACCGATAATAGGAATGGACGTCGAAGATGACGATTGCCCGGCGCGCCATTTCATCCTGCGCAAACTTGTTGTGATGGCCCTGTATAAATGCATATATGCCTGTACGCATGCACACACTCGCGCATACATGCATACATACATACATACATACATACATACATACATACATACATACATACATACATACATACATACATACATACATACATACATGTAACTAATGGTCCGTTACGGATCACTGCCATCTCACCTCTGAAGGTTCGAGTCTAAGATTCGGCTAATGTAGTTATGTGAGAAAGTTTGCCGGTAGCTTCTCGTGGGTCTGTGGTTCTTTCCGGGGGTTCACTCGGGTTCTTCTTCTTCCAATAATACTGGCCGCCATGTATAGCCTATAGTGTGCTGAAAATGGGCGTTAAGCCCTACAACAACAACAACAACATGTGACTAATCGTAATCTTTATTTTATACCATGCGATTGGCTACTATAATAATATATTGTACAGTTTCTGAATGTTACTTAACGTGCAATTCCCCCAACGCCCTTATTGGATGGTGTATGGACTGTGTATGTCCATATTGGATGAAAAAGGGGAAGTAAATGTTGTCACCTTACGATGCTTGATACTTAAGAGCTACTTCCCTTGCTAAACGCAATGTTAAACAAACAATTAGAGGCAAGTTATGTGTCAGGCCAATTAGCAGAAACTACGGATAAAAAAAAAATCTCAAATGATTTTCATGTATTTAACAGATGGCTAGGAGAAAAACTTGCAACTGAAAACAGATACATTTCGCCCTATCCCCCAAAAAACGGTCCAAATTCAGAACAATTGTATTCAGCCTTGAAAGTTTTGGAAAATTCTCTTTGGAGTTTTACTAATAAATTGATATTTAAAAAATACATATTGCATCTGTAATGCATTCATGAAATTTCAAGCTGCTGTTGCATCTAAAAAACGTCAAACAGATTATATGCAATTTAAATCGGCTTCTTTATAAAGTTGAAGAGCCGAAATTGGTGATGCGATAGGCAGAACATGCAGTGTTTGCAAATTTTATTTATCTGCAGATAGAAAAATAAGTATATATATATATATATATATATATATATATATATATATATATATATATATATATATATATATATATATATATATATATATATATATATATATATATATATTGTAAAGTATTAATGAATACCATTACTTTAATTTAAACCTTATTTATAACAATACTTGCTTTCACTGTTTTGTATGTCAACGAAAATCGTCTGCGACAGAATCAAACGCTAACTGAGCCTATGTTCATTAATTGGGCGATTAGTGAAATACGGGAAATAAACGGAATTCTTTCTTCATCTCCGTAATGAACAGGTAAGGAAAGCTGTAAGAACCGGATACGTTCAGATCATTGGGAAACAGCCTTGAAAGACACCATGCCAGAAAGAACTAAGACAAAACATCAAGAACTATAGCTCGTAGAACAATCATAAAACGAATCTCGCTGGAAATTTGTTATAACTTGTATTGTGTCTGTATGAACTACAAAATCATAGAAACGTTCTGGCTTCAATAATTCAATAATGTTTTTTATTTACAGGCAGACAAAAACTGATGCCAAATTGGGCTATATTAATTAATTATTAGTCGTTGTCGCTGTAGGATGCACGGTACAAATGACATGGAAAAATGGTAACCAGCCTGGAGATGACATGGAAAAATGGGAACCAGTCTGGAGATGGTTGAATCTAAAATAGAGTATATATGGGTCTGGCTGGCTAGGTTCGGTTAGTAATGTAAATAATAATTTAACACAAATAATATTTTGAGCGTTTATTCTAATTGGACTTAAATAATAATAGAGACATTGTTTTATTGATAGATTTCAGTCCTTTAACATTCTTGAGTTTGGAACAACAATACTCAAATTAGCACGTGCCTCTTTGGTAAGGAATTGACAGCACACGTTTCAAATTAATGCAGGTCCAGAAAATGACGCGGCTCATATTCATTTCTCTACAAAGAAGCTGACATCCACGTTTCATTTATACTGATACATGTAGGTTTGATCATGAGCACTCAGATATTTTAAGTTATTGAATTTATAAAATCATTTTGTTCACATGTGTTTGCAATGGGAACCTAATTAGATCCGTGACTCCTATGATAGCCACAGCAATACAGTGACTCCACTTATGCAATTGCAATTAACTTTACCATAAATGTAGTAATATAGTTATGTTTGTGGATAATAAAAATGAATGCCCTTTTGTAAACCACACAATGACGTTAGCTGAATGTTAAACATATATTCAGATATGATCATTTAGGTCTCTTCCACCATGCTTAATGGTGAACTCTCATGACTTTGTACCCAACTAATTTATTTCAGTGAATGTTTTGAAGTTCATATGTTGCATTTTAATGGAATTATGTCTACCTTACATTGCTTTTAAATTATGTCTTCTGATAGATATGTTAGGTAATTTTCGTCATTCGCATCTCTCTGTCCGTAATAATACATGTTCATATAGATGGTCACCTTGACCTTTTACATATTATTTACATAATAATACAATGCTGGTAATAGGTCTCACCATTAAATGGAAGAGCGATAAGTGTTGATATTAAAACAGATGATTATTATTAGACAGCTTTGTTTAATAATTATTTCTCATTTTCTTAAATAAAACTCGAATATTTAAATGTTGCTTGCAATGCACCATTGATCTTAAGTGAACATGAACTTGCAATATAATTTAATATTCACTAATATAATCTTTGATAAGCAGAACTATGCACATTGTTTACTTATGTATTGAACTACATGTCCTAGGGCAGTCACGAAACTCGAGGGTGGATATAGAACATACGGTACTAATGATCTGGAAAAATGGGAACCAGCCTGGAAATGGGTGAACCTAAAATAGAGCCTATACATGTGTTTGGCTGACCAGGATTGGTTACTAATGAAAGTTATGTTTCAGAATAAAAGAATCCCTTGAGAGCCTATTCTAACTGTAAGTGAAAAAATATATCGATATTGTTTCGTTGATGTAATTTCAGTCCTCTAACAGTCTTGATTTTTGAGTATTCATTATCACAATTAGCACCTGCCTCTTTGGCAAGGCATTGAAAGCACGTGGTTCAAACACATGCAGTTCCTGAAATTGCCGCGGGTAATTTCCTTTCCTCAAAACAGAAGCTGACATTCAGGTTTCATATATACTGATAAAAATAGGTTTGATCATGAAAACTCAACAATTTTAAGTAATTGGATTTTAATATCATGGTGTTTATATAGGTGTGATATGGGAATTGATTTAGTGCCGTGACTCCTGTAAGTATATTTGAAAGACTGGTAGCTGTCTCACACTTTCGTCGGATATGGTTTACAAATGTGCTGTGGACAGTCATGAGCTACCATCGCCATTGCCAACATAATCGTTCTTATAGTCATGCTTCCATTTGTTAAATTCCACAGCTAGTAACAAGCAAAGCTATCACAGTATGATTCCCAGAAAGGTAAAAAGGCATCAACTAACAATAGTTCAATGTTCGTTCTAAAATGTTTTCATTGGATCTTTTAGTAGTAAATTCATTCATTAAAAAACATCAATATAAATTTAGCAAAGCACGTGCACAAAATTGACCAAACAACAAGTTAAAATTATATTGTATTTTATTGCATGTGAAAAACATGGGGATACATTCTAATGATTCGGATTATCAACGATATATATTGATTATTCGACAACGATTTATAGCTGAAACAAAACAAAACGAAGCCTATATCTACAGCAACAAATTTGCACATGTTTAGATCGCGGCATTATCTTCAGGCAAATGCGATAACTTTGTAACGCAAAATGTTTTGCTCGTTGAAAAAATTAGGTTTAAATTCCTTATCAGCAAAGTATTCCTATCAGTCAAGTATTCCTATACCAAAGTATTCCTATCAGGAAAGTATTCCTATCAGGAAAGTATTTCTATCAATCAAGTATTCCTATAGCAAAGTATTCCTATCAGGCAAAGTATACCTATCAGCAAAATATTTATATTAGCAAAATATTCCTATCAGCAAAGTATTCCTATAGCGAAGTATTCAAATCAGGCCAATTATTCCTATAGCAAAGTATTCTACCAACAAAGTATTCCTATAGCAAGTATTCCTATCAGCAAAATGATCAGGCAAAGTGATCTTATCAGGCAAAGTATCCCAATCAGCAAAGTATTCCTATCAAGCAAAGTATTCCATTTAGGCAAAGTATTTCTATCAGCAAAATATTCCTATCAAGCAAAGTATTCCATTCAGGCAAAGTATTCCTATCAGTAAAGTATTCCTATCAGGCAAAGTATTCCTGTCAGGCAAAGTATTCCTATCAGCAAAGTATTCCTATCAGGCAAAGTATTCCTGTCAGGCAAAAGTATTCCTATCAGCAAAGTATTCCTATCAGGTATTCCTATCAGGCAAAGTATTCCTGTCAGGCAAAGTATTCCTATCAAGCAAAGTATTCCTATCAGGTATTCCTGTAAGGCAAAGTATTCCTATCAGGCAAAGTATTCCTATCAGGCAAAGTATTCCTATCAGCAAAGTATTCCTATCAGGCAAAGTATTCCTATCAGGCAAAGTATTCCTGTCAGGCAAAGCATTCCTATCAGCAAAGTATTCCTATCAGGCAAAGTATTCCTGTCAGGCAAAGTATTCATATCAGCAAAGTATTCGAATCAGGCAAAGTATTCCTATCTGGCAAAGGTAAGCTTACCGGAAAGAAGTTTGCGGATAACACAAACGTATCTTACAAATAGTTGTGTTGGCTGGTGTACGTCATAAACATTTAGATTGAAAACAAATGATCCAGACTGTCAGCAATTTCAATATTCTATATCGTGACTGTCGGTAATTCCATATTTTATATCATTGCTGTCAGCATCTTCCATATTTATAGCATGGTTGTCAGCATCTTCCATATTTATAGCATGGCTGTCAGTATCTTTCATATTTATAGCATGGCTGTCAGCATCTTTCATATTTATTGCATTGCTGTCAGCATCTTTCATATTTATAGCATTGCTGTCAGCATCTTTCATATTTATAGCATGGCTGTCAGCATCTTTCATATTTATAGCATGGCTGTCAGAATCTTTCATATTTATAGCATGGCTGTCAGCATCTTTCATATTTATAGCATGGCTGTCAGCATCTTCCATATTTATAGCATGGCTGTCAGCATCTTCCATATTTATAGCATGGCTGTCAGCATCTTTTATATTTATAGCATGGCTGTCAGCATCTTTCATATTTATAGCATGGCTGTTAGCATCTTTCATAGTTATAGCATGGCTGTCAGCATCTTCCATATTTATAGCATGGCTGTCAGCATCTTTTATATTTATAGCATGGCTGTCAGCATCTTTCATATTTATAGCATGACTGTCAGCATCTTTCATATTTATAGCATGGCTGTCAGAATCTTTCATATTTATAGCATGGCTGTCAGCATCTTTCATATTTATAGCATGGCTGTCAGCATCTTTCATATTTATAGCATGGCTGTCAGCATCTTTCATATTTATAGCATGACTGTCAGCATCTTTCATATTTATAGCAAGGCTGTCAGCATCTTTCATATTTATAGCATTGCTGTCAGCATCTTCCATATTTATAGCATCGCTGTAAGCATTTTTCATATTTATAGCATGGCTGTCAGCATCTTCCGTATTTATAGCATGGCTGTCAGCATCTTTCATATTTATAGCATGGCTGTCAGCATCTTTCATATTTATAGCATGGCTGTCAGCATCTTTCATATTTATAGCATGGCTGTCAGCATCTTTCATATTTATAGCATGACTGTCAGCATCTTTCATATTTATAGCAAGGCTGTCAGCATCTTTCATATTTATAGCATTGCTGTCAGCATCTTCCATATTTATAGCATGGCTGTAAGCATTTTTCATATTTATAGCATGGCTGTCAGCATCTTCCGTAATTATAGCATGGCTGTCAGCATCTTTCATATTTATAGCATGACTGTCAGCATCTTTCATATTTATAGCATGGCTGTCAGCATCTTTCATATTTATAGCATTGCTGTCAGCATCTTCCATATTTATAGCATGGCTGTAAGCATTTTTCATATTTATAGCATGGCTGTCAGCATCTTCCGTATTTATAGCATGGCTGTCAGCATCTTTCATATTTATAGCATGACTGTCAGCATCTTTAATATTTATAGCATGGCTGTCAGCATCTTTCATATTTATAGCATGGCTGTCAGCATCTTCCATATTTATATCATGGCCTTCGGCAATTTCCATATTTTTTTAATCACGAATCTCAGCAATTTCCATATTTTATGTCACGAATGTCAGCTATTTCCATATGTTATATAAAAAAAATGTCAGCAATTTCCATATTGTATATCACGAATGTCAGCAATTTCCATATTGTATATCACGAATGTCAGCAATTTCCATATTTTAAAACATGACTGTCAACAATTTCCATATTATGTAGTATGACTGTCAGAAATTAAATATTTTATATTATTGCTGTCAGCAATTCCATATTTTATATAATGGCTGTCAGAAATTATCATATTTTATACAATGGCTGTCAGCAATTCCATATTTATAGCATGGCTGTCAGCAATTATCATTTTTTTTTATATCATTGCTGTCAGCAGTTCTCTTATTGTATATCATGACCGACGATTAATTCCAGTTTTGCGCTTCTGTAACACAATCGTGACACAAGCCTGCAGAGGGAGGTGGGGCGGGGGGTGGGGCATTCAGCATAACCATCACTTTACTACGACTTTATTTCATGCAGAGCTAATACAGTAGCCTAATTTATCAAGTAGGTGAAACACATTATATGCATGCACAGGTGAGACAATATCCGTCAGATTCAATCAAGAGACGATAATAAGATCTGCGTATTATGTATATATATATATATATATAATGATTACCCAGACGTCAGATTATGCACGACATTTAAATTGATATATACAATATTTTTGGAGATGTCGATTTATATTCAAAGTTATCTCAACTGAAATGTAAATATCAAAAAGTATAAATTAGCATAAGAAACATCCATTGAAATATGCTATATAATAGATTGAAGATCAAACTTACACAGATGATGTAACTGTTGTCGTTTTTTATAAATATCATATACAATGTCATTAAAGTCATTGCTTAGTTTTCTCATTTGCTCTCTTTTTCAGCCATCGCTAGCGATGCCACATCAGCAAATGTGAATTTTCTTTGCCCAGGACTGTCCTGAGGAGTGTTATCAGCATGTTCCCCAAGCCGTGCTCTCAGTGCGATTCGTTTCCAGCGTTTGGACATCTCATTTCCTCTTTGTATAATGCTCTGTTTCATCTTGTCGTTTTGGGACATCTTGACAATGGTGAAGATACTTTTCCTTTCGAAACGATTGAACTTTCGCCTCACCGTTTGTAATTTTCTATCCGTTTCTGTTTCTTCTTTGCTTGTTTCCGTTGTTGAGTCCTGCGGAACGGACTCGTTCTCCATAAAACTGTGAAGCCTTTTGAAGTTTCGAATGAAATTTTGGCTTAGAGTATTGTACTTCTGAGGCTTTCGTCGTCTACGTGCGATCTTACCCCACAGATCTCTCTTTTCGTTGCTATCCTCTGTTGTCTCATCATCAGCTGAGACGGTGCCCTCAAGAGCCTCATCAAATACAGCTGACTTGGAGTCATCATCTTTTAGGCATTGCATATCCTTGACCAGCTCTAACCCTTTCTCCACCGTCAGCTCCTGGTCATCTTGTTTAAACTTAGTTGGACGTTTGATTTCAGTGATGGCGCATATGTGCAGAAAAGTGGAAAGGCGATGAAGTACCATACATATGAGCTGTATCACAAGTAGGATCCCAAAGACCGCTGTGAACGCAAGAGATATGGGCTCAATTGATTCCCCTTCACTTTGAGGACCTGAACATGGCAACTTAATGGATAAAGACCCCGAACTCTCGTTGATAATTTGTAGACTGAAGACTATGGTGATGAACAATGTGTTGATAAGAATAAAGAAGAGACAGACTTTATTTCGAAGTTCCAAAAGTTCAGCTTGGATAGCTTCCTGTTTCTTTTTATCTCCTTCGAGAGGGAAGAGATATGTGCGGATCAGTTCTTGCCAGAATGAAATCTCTTTTGAAGTCAATGTTTCTAAAGCGCCATCAAGCAGATCGTGGTCATAGATCCAGGAAACTCCTGATTCGCTTGATGAAGATCCCTCAAGGTACAGAGGGTTTTCTGAAATAATGCAAACATTACCAAGTTACAAGGAACTAGAGTTAACGAATGAGGTGTATTCTTTGTCTCTGTATGATATCTAATAAGAATTACATATATAATTTATGAAGTTGACCGTTTCCCGACTAATATAAGTAGATGTACGCAAAGTGTTCCAGTGGTACATTTGTATAAATATTCTCTTCCAATTATGGAACCTTTATGAATTCCAGAATAGATCAATGCATTCAAGAAATTAAAAAAATCAACAAACATATTGCTGCACTGAGATAAAGAGACTTTACGGAAATGAAGCTCTATTGTGAACCAATGTAATGAACCTGGAATGATGCCTCCTTCCTGCTCTTGCTATCACATCTCAATTAACTAATATGTATTAGGGATGTAAATTCAAAATGTAATCCGAAATATCATTGTACATACATGTACACATATTAACAGATGAGAAAATATGGTTATTAGTCTAATTAGGTATGGTTATTAGTCTAATTAGGTGACATAAAAAGCTATAGTGTTGCTTCCTATTATTTGAAGATAATGCAAATGTAAGAAAGATAACAAGATTTAAGTTAAAAACAGAAAAGATATTTGAAAACACACAACACACTATGAGCACGAACACACCTCGCGGTCCTTCACCATCAAATAGATGGACAGAATGAGAAAAGTGTTTCAACATGGGACTCTGTTCGCTTTTCTCAGGCATGGTAAATTCATTCTTGTTATTGGGATTAAGCTCCGCAAGACCAGACTCGATATCATCCAGTCTGTCCAGAATGGCCGTCAGTTTTATGTCTTCTGCGTTTTTGGTTTCTCGTGGACAGCACACACATCTGTAAAATGAAATAGAGTCACACCACAGTCATCGACAATGAATACTTTGTATATTCTATATATAAAAAATCTTTATGTTTTATGTTCCTCTAACATCAAATGAGACAATATTTATTTCAGTACATATATTGTATTTTTAGTAAAGATGATGGCATGCATTATTATCTGCGATTTTCTATGTAGAATGTAACTCAATACATTAGATAAACCATAAAAGTTTCGCACCTGAAGAGATTTCCGAAGGAAAACTGATAATCAGAGGTCCCCGTAGCATCTGCCAGTCCGAGTTTCTCCAGCATCTCTCGGACGGCTCCTTTCTTAACGGGTTCCTTTGGCTGTTCCCCTGGTTTGGGTGGTGCAGCGGGCTGTTTGGTCTCGCGTGTTCCCCAAGATACTTCGTGCATGTTGCCAAGGGAATATAACAATAGTAGCATGGACATGGAAGGAATCGCAAGAAAGTAGAGAAACCCGTGTATAATGCACCAAAACTCCTGCAAAAATTAAGTGAAAAATGTGGAAACGTTCAAAGCTATCCATGTCCAGTTTTTAGACTATCTATATTATTTTGTAACTCTTGGTATATGATTGTATCTATATTATGTGTCATTTTGCTACTCTAGACAGTACCCTCATCTATGGACAACGTTCTTTTTCATATCAGGGCCCGGCGATGTAGAACGAATTTCCCATTGAAATTAGACAAAAATACACAGTGGACACTTTTAAGAGTGCTCTTTAAACTCACCTTTTTTGACTGCAGGAACAAAGTTAGAGACCTAATCATGTTTTGTACCTTATATGATTTCAGCATGTTTTTATGTTTTCCATTTTCATGGTTTTCGGTTTTTTGTTTTTCGGTAGTGTAGTCATATCATTATAGATGTTGTAAAGCGCTTAGAGCTTCTAAAGATTAGGTGCTATACAAAGTAATCACTATTATTATTATTATTATTATTATGACAGTAAATTGAAATGATTACCTGTAGTTTAAATATTAGATAGCTCTTTAATAGACTATATTTGCGTATGATCTATTAATATATGTCGGGTCTCTAATGATAAATCATGTTGATACATTTAGGGTAATTACTCAGTGGCTGTTAGGGTCAGGTGTTTTTTTTTAACGCATTAGGTAATTTCCCACTGGATGCCTTAGGTCACATGAAGTATTTTAAAATATTATGTTGAATATCAAGAATTGTCACTTCGGTTTTATTGCAAATAAATTACATGTGTAAAACAAATTACCGTTTCTATCACACTGAGGTAATATGGAATACTAACGTGAAACGTTGCCGTCCCTTTTATCAAAATTATTATGCTTCCTGAACTGGGACCTATCCATTTATATGGGGTTCCATCCAGTTTCCATGGGTTTCCAACCAGTTTTACATGGGTTTTAAATTTAGTGTAACTAATATATAGCCAGTTGCGAAAGCTTCATCTTTAGTTATATACTAAATGATTAAGCATCATTACCTGCGGATGGATAAAAGCAGCCAAGACAAATATTCCCGCCACAAGCGTCAGAAATATAGTCGTCACGGAGCAGAACCCGTTCTCTGCCGCTTGCTTCAGCAGTCCAACGATAACGACCATCATCACCAATGAGTATGCTGTAGATAATATAGCTGCGTACGCCAACTGTTTAAGTATAAATCAAATCAAATTGAATCTATCTATCTATCTATCTATCTATCTATCTATCTATCTATCTATCTATATATATATATATATATATATATATATATATATATATATATATATATATGACTTGCTTGATGTATGTATGTATGTATGTATGTATGTATGTATGTATGTATGTATGTATGTATGTATGTATGTATGTATGTCTCATTATGTACGAATCTCTGTATTTTGTCTGTTCTGTTTAATGCCAGCTTTGGCTCATTTGTCTGTCTTATGTTATATCGGTCTCTCTTTCTATTCTCCGCACAATACGGTTTAAGCTCCACTCAGCATTGTAGTGTTTTCCCCTTCGATAGTATTAGCTCTTACAATACATGCATCATGTTGCTTTGCCAGCAACTTAAGTTCGACTATATGACTTGCTTGATGTATGTATGTATGTATGTATGTATGTATGTATGTATGTATGTATGTATGTATGTATGTATGTCTCATTATGTACGAATCTCTGTATTTTGTCTGTTCTGTTTAATGCCAGCTTTGGCTCATTTGTCTGTCTTATGTTATATCGGTCTCTCTTTCTATTCTCCGCACAATACGGTTTAAGCTCCACTTAACATTGTAGTGTTTTCCCCTTCGATAGTATTAGCTCTTACAATACATGCATCATGTTGCTTTGCCAGCAACTTAAGTTCGACTAAATGTTACTTTTCAAAATTGCATCCAATGTTTCCTTTTAAACCTAATGATATGCATAAATGTGGACTCTGTAGTACTTACCTGGGTGTCGGACTTTGCAATGTAACAGAAAAGAATGAAGATTGCAACTGGGATGATGTTGATAATCATGGATCCATACAGTGGGAGCTGTGGATAGGCAATGGAGATTGCTCCGAGAATCATCAAGAAAATAGTTCCGGGCGTCAGTATGGTTGAAATCATCAACAGCATCTGATATGCAATATACAAAGTAGAGATGTCATCGTTCTTACGCGTTACATTCTTCCAGTCCATCAGAAGATCCAGAATATTAGCCATTGTGGAGGGTGTCCACCGCCTTCGCTGTATGTAAAATTCGTAAAACCCTTCCGGCGCATAGGTCAGAGCGTCTGAAGCTGCGCAGTATTCGACACGATATCCTTGCTGGAGCAGAAGTGTACACAACCATCTGTCTTCTCCTAGAGAGTAAGTGGGAGAGATTACATTCTTATTTATTTATTTATTTAACTCTATGGTGGTGTATGCGGTTTGAATATGGTTTCGACATGATGTCTCTCTTAGCGCTTAATATTAATAGTTAATGTTAGATTGGTCGGCCTGGTGTCAGTATAATGTGAATAGGTGGTCATTATACTACATCTCTGCGGCATGATGTCGCAGTGATTGAAATAACTAGACACTGCAGATATTGTAGTGATATGGCTAAAATTGCTAAAACTACAATAAACATGCAATCACACACACACACACTCACACACACACACACACATGTATTTGTAATCGATTGATTTTGCTTAAGATTCCATGACAATTTAGACCAGGTACCTATGAGTTAATTAAAACGTTCTGAGTTGTATTGCGCTGTACAAACATTTAGCTATTAGTGAACAGTACTTTAGTGTATCCGGCCAAGGTACTCATAATACATCTCTACATGCTCCTCAGTCTGATCTTTCAACTATTAAAATAACTTTTATTCATGGCATGTTTTCGTGCTGTTGAAAACTGTCCGTCTATATGCATGGCCACTTTTAAATCTCCTTTCCCCCAGAGAATCGTTGATCAAGGTATTCACCCAAAATTCACCTGATGCTAACTCTTTGTGGAGGATGTACAAAGGTTGGTGTTTGTGCTACTTCAGGACTTTAGTCAAGACCGAGGAAATATGCACCTATACTTTGTTAATGAACAGATGGATACCTAAGGTACGTTTGCGCCAGCTGATAGATAATCAGTGTTATGTTTGGCAGTACCTTGCGAACACAAAACCGTCATTAGTACTAGGGCGGTGATACCTGGACGAACGAGCCTTTTGCAATGAAAGCTAATGTGTATGCCTGTTTTGACAGTTCCAATGCGTCGTGCACGTTTGAGGTGTTTGCCTCTTTTCTCCAATAGGAACGTGATATTTTCTCTTTTAATCTCTTTAAAGAACTCAATATATGATTCGTCACCTTTAACACTCTCATTTAAATGTTTCTCCTCTCTCTCTCTCTCTCTCTTCATATCTGACCAACAGGTATTAGGCGATTTTAAACCGAGATTGTTTTTGATCAAACATAGCATATTAGGAACAGTTATGCATAAACCTTTCTGAATTTCAAATAGTTCGGTCTTTGTGGTAATAGAAACAGCAGACGAATTAGTGTCTGCGATAACATAAATATCATGCATTGTGTATCAAAACATCTTCTTCATGTGTACCCTTCACAGCAGTAACGTCCTGCTCAGCAATCGGAGACAACAACCTTCCTGAACATGGACAATCTTCTATGAATTCGTGACATATTACAGATAATATATCTGAAACCTTAAACCAAGTCGGTTTTGAAATGAATCAGAGAGTGTCTTAGGAACGATTGGATTTTACGCAATGCTCTTTTCTGAGTAGCAGATGTATTTCTATTTTGATATTAGAGGTTCACTGTCATTTATCTTTGCCGGTGTCCGGCTGGCTGTAATGGCACTATGGCAACTGCTCTTAATTTTATATAATTTTAATTTGTCTATAGATTTGCATCAAATGTATAATCAAGCACCACGACAGAAAAGACCTAAAGCAAAATATTCAGATTTTTGCAAATATTCTTTTCATGAAAGCAACTATATTGATCATTGAAAGACCAAACATTCAATATGGTCTCCATACTTTGCTGCGTGTAGCACTAATGCTTTAAGAGGACAACATCAAATTATGAACATATATGATACGTACACCTGCCTTTAGTTTATTTTTTTAAGTATGAAAAAGTTAATGCATTCGAAAACAATTATCAGACCCATAGCCTGCAGCTTGACGAAGCACATTCTTAAATACTTAAATGTTGCATCTATATATACGTCCATACGAAAGAGTTATAGTTTTTTGGAAGAATATAAAAAGATAAGATAAGTGGTCACAGAAAATAAGCATAATAGTATAGTACATAATGTATGACCTAATACATTTCTCCTTCCACGTCTCAGATATATTAAAAAAAGTAGATCAAATACAAATACTTGACTACAACACCAAGGAAACTGGTCTAAACGCAAAACTAACAGAACGAATGCCACACATTTGTACGGACGAACAAACTTGGGAACACTCTATATACACAATACTTGAAGCGAGGCATATATATAGTTCAAAACTCAATGAGTGCATTTACAATTTCATATAAGTGCCAAATGAATGATTGAGACATTGTCGGCGATGTCATTATTTATTGTTGTTGTTGTAGGGTTTAACGCCATTTTTCAGCACACAGTAGGCTCTACATGGTAGCCAGTATTAATGGTAGACACAGAAACCGAAAAAAACCACCTAAAAGAACCACTGACACACGAGAAGCTACTGGCAAGCTTTCTCACATAACTACATTAGCTAAATCTGAGACTCTAACCCACGCAGACAGAGGTGAGATGGCAGTGATCCGTAACGGAGAGCGCTTTAGAGCACTCGGCCCCTCGGGGCCCCTTGATGTCATTATGTATGTATGTATGTATGTATGTATGTATGTATGTATGTATGTATGTATGTATGTATGTATGTATGTATGTATGTTTGGATGCATGGATGCATGGATGTATGCATGTAGGTAGGTAGGTTGGTAGGTACGTAGGTTGGTTGTGTGGCGGATACGTTCAGTTTATTTGTTTTGCTACAGGAATGAACCTAATACGGTCTACCTCTTTGATCACCATGGCATTTTACGAGAGTGTGCATTTATTTATGTGTGTTTGCAAACATATGTGGATGTATATGTAATGCATTACCTTGGTCATACTGTACATAATGCCTTGCTTCGCTGGGTACAGTAGTGTATCTCTTCATGACATTGTCGTCCATAAGCGATGATCCCCTGAAGAGGCTAAAACATCCGGGACTGCAAAGCACGCATCCAATAGTATGTTCTGTTGCTTTCTGTAGCCAATGGCTGACTGCGTATTCAAACTTCTGATACCATACCATTGGCCCTGACAGCACGAAAAGGAAATAATATTTCAAATGATTATGTAAATGATAAAGAATCGGGACTCCTGTATAATAATCTCATCCGAGTTTCTTCAAGATCATTTCTGACGAATGCATGCAATGGTCAATATTTAAAGAAATTTATTATTATTAATCACTGCAGAATGGATTGGGAAGTATTAGAACATACGTAATTATTCCCATATTTCAATTGCAGATATACTTAGAAAATGGACTTATTTTCAAACCAGAGCCAATAGGATGTATCCTCCCACACGCGGCTCCAACGTTGGGATTTCTCTTCATCCTATCCACGAGGAGTCGTAAGGCGGAAGGCTGGAAATCCACATCACCGTCTAGCGCTAAGAGGAACATGTTGTCTGCGATAGTCTTCATTCTTGTCTTGCCTCCACCCAGGGACATTAATTTGTGGCCAAGAAAATAATACATATACATCACCTGTGAGAGAAAACACGTACGTAAATGGATCAAAGAACCATATTATAGACAAAATGTACTTCTATTTTACCGGCATATGTAAACTAATTTCATGCCAATCCCTTTTGTTGGGGATAGTATTGGAGTCATTCTAGTTCATGGATATATGTTATGAATGTATCCTGAAATTTTACTTGGGTTTCGTATTAATCCTTCTCTTGATGCAAGTCTTTTCTTTTTTGTCGATAAAAGGTCACTTCACAGTTTAGCCCTGATATAGTCAGTTTACAGACGTATGGTGTTTAATCTGTGTAATAGTTTTGTCTCAGTTAGCGTCATCGTCCAGATCAAAATGTATGTCACAACGGTTTAAAAGAAAGACGACATGTCACAAAGGTTTAAACGAAAGGCGGCTTTAGAGTGTGATAATATCATGGCATGAATAAATTAACCCATAATAATCACGTGTCGCACCTTTGCAAACTATTTTTCAGTTAAAATACAATAATCTCCCTACTCTGGTTTCAATCCTAATCGTGAACTAAGAGTTTTCAATATCATTCGTTAAAACGTTTCTGAGAGAATATCTTTTCACCTGACTCCATCTTTTTCGGTGCCGAATTTTGGCCTTGTCTTTGAGATGTGCAATCAGCTTATTTCCGCCTGGAAGTCTCCAAAGCAATTGACCACCGTAAGGAGTGTCAATCTTGGAAGGAGGAGGTATTTTGAATCCTAAATTGTGCACTGACCTGCGAATAAATAAGGAAAAATAGTTTATGTCTTTATACAGGACGCGTGCGTGCTCTAAATTAGACAATAAGACAATAAGCATGTTCTCTCAGGAGACATAAGAATCATCCACCTTAATGCCCTCTTAAAATACGGTATATTCAATGGAATGAGTCAGTCTAATTACAATTATCAAGATTTACAAGAATTCGGTCTTACTGGTACGTGATGTAAACGTGTATGTGGCATTCCTAAGACTCAACCATTTAAAAGTATATATCTGCTGATATGGTTTCTAGACATTGTCCGTTCTATGCAGACTAGTCTCTTACTTTTTAATCTCTTTTTGTCCTCTTTTTAGTAATGTGGCTGAAGTATTGGCTCGCGTATTAGAAAGATGACATACGTGATGTTAGGAAGAATATGCTAATAGAAAGAGCTAAAGACTGAAACCATACAGTAATCATTCTGGCTTCAGCATAGCTTCACCTGTTCCTCCTGCCGATTCGCTCTAGATAGGACTATACTGTATCATCCGACACCAATTTACCAAACATTCCATACGATATCTAACCATTCCAAGCCTTACAAAAGAATTATTTTGATCTATACTGTTTGTCCGTCCGTACATTGTATAAGTTTTAATATTAGTGCACATCACATTCATTAGTTAATGATCAGGACGCAAGTGACTCCACTCAAAGAACCTCTAATGCACCTCTACAAACTCATTATCCAATTATGCGATGCCATTTTGTATTCACGATTTGGTATGGTGTTCATACAACTATAAAACGGGCTTTTAAATCGTCAACCTTTAGGCGAATCTTCGGTCAACAGTCTCATGAAGCTAACCCAGGGCTGTATGGAGAATGTGACTACGTTTCGATGCTGTGCTTCATTCAAGATAGGGCAGCACTTCTTCAGAAAGCTTCTCATGGAGGCTGATTTATGCGTCGGTGCCGTATCAGTGAGTAGATGGATAATTTGTATTCCAGTGCACAGACCAGATTTTAGGAAGTGTTCCACATATGTTGAGATCACTCTGGACATATTAACATGTATACTGACACTGACAGAATCGGACACATGAATCTGGGCAATATGACCTTTTATCGATGAAAGCTAATGCGAATTAAAATCTCGTGAACATCCAACAACGTTTAGCGATATGTGGTAGCAATTTCGTTTATTTAGATCCAAATAGTTTATCAGTTCATGCTTAATCCCTGTGATACTTTCACTTGAACTTTCCTCTTCATTGTTATTTTATGCGGCTATTATTTGTTTGACGATTGCAACCCGAGTTTGCTTATGATCAGCCGTCAACAAATCTGTTATTGTCAAATCTTTCTCAACTTCAAATATTCTTCAGTATAATTTTTGTTTTATGAGAAACTAATCAATAAATGCCCGTGAGAACAGAAATATCTTTGTATGTGCATTGGTTATAGTAATAAATTGTCTCCTTAACAAGGGTCACTTCCTCATAAAACAACTCGCTGACAACCGTTGACCAGACCATGGGTCAACGTCCAGGGATTTGCTACCATTACCTCAAAATTGTATGATATGACAGAGAATTGCTACAGTAACCTTTATCCAAGATTGCTTTGATATCATTGAAAGAACACCCTAAGAGCACCTGGACTGTAATGTATCCACTTTGCTAATTTTTCCAGAGTACAGTTCGGTCACTGTCATTTACCTACGTAACGTCACACATAAATGTCTTCAGGTGTCAGGTGTGTTGCGTGTATATCTGCAGATCATTGGAAAGACCTTTATTTTGTATATTGATTGGTGTGAAATTTACGGACAAATTTTAAACAAAAACGAAATTATAAGCTATTTAGGAATTTTTAAGTACCTCTTTAAGCTTGTATTGGTGATGACAATTGGAGAGACTGGTAATATTAATGGTCACCTGTCTATTTTAAGGAAACCAATCACAAATATAAGCGAAATTGCAATTGCAATGATATTTATGATCTCATTTAACTAAGCTTTGTACACTGGTCTGTAGGTAGAGGACGCATATTAAATGTACTTTGTATGTTGGGTACCGTTACTTCGTTGGCATGTTCAAGTTGGGTTGAGTTGGAACATATAACACAAAAGCATTGGAGTTTGTAATTGAAAGCCCTATTGGCTCCCTAGTTTTATTTATCATACTCTACCGAACTTAATTATATTTTTCATATAGTATTTGATATAATGGGATTAATGTTTTTATTTACCCGGCGGCCACATTGATGGTGCGTATCAACTGTTTGACGTGGCCATTTACCTTGAAGAAGTTGTCGTCGTCACCATGCGCTTCGAAAGCATCGTCAAAGAAAATATGAGCTGAAAGAAATAAAAGTAACGATGAATACCATAATTTAAACGTTTATATTATTATCTCTTCTTTCTCTGGATAACTCTTCTTAACAGACGTGGCTTACTTATTTAGCAGAGGACTTACAGTCTTAGTACCAGATGGTACTAGTTTTATGAGATGGTACTAGTTTTATGTAGTTTAGTTTTCAACAGGAAACATAATAAATCAAACTGCGCCCACGTGTGTGTATATATATATATATATATATATATATATATATATATATATATATATATATATATATATATACATATATATATATGTTTGATTATTAGGATTTTTAACGTAGCTTTAACAATTATTCAGTAATATCGCTACGATGTCTGCAGTGAGGCAGTTTATAGTGATATCTAGCCCTGGGGCATCATGCTGCAGACCAGCAGGCCGACCTGTCCTAACACTAACCTCTTAATGCTGAGCGCCATGCGAGGTAGTTGTTAGTACCATTTTTGTAAAACTTTGGTATGATTCGGCCGGGGATCAAACCCACGACCTCCCGCTTCTGCGGCGATCGCTCTAACCACTAGGCCACCGGAACCGGAGCGGTTATATATATATATGTATATATATATATATATATATATATATATATATATATATATATATATATATATATATATATATATATCTGTGTGTGTGTGTGTGTGTGTGTGTAGGGTAATCATTAAAATGTGTAGACTAAGATTCAAAAATACCATTTTAACTTTCATACAAGAAATTATTTATCTGTATGTTATTAGATTGCCTTCCACTTTCAGCTTATAAAATGTCTCTTATGTTCCAGTATGATTTAGATAGCAAGGAATTTCTTCACTAGATGTATTATTATTATTGCCATAAGAAAATATAGAATTATCGTGGTCGTCGGCGTTAAATACAGCCAGTATGGTCATAGACGAATCTATAAAATACATCAACAAATGACAATTGCTAGTACTGACCCAGTTGCGTTTTCTGTTCATATATCTATCATAGTAGGACTAAATGTTTCGCTGATCTTTACAATGATATTAACACGAAAAATGTAATTATTAATCAAACATGTGTATGCATATTTGTTATTGTAGACGGCAGTTACTGAGCAGAAGGCCAACACAAGGATTTCTAACCTTCAAATTCGTAATAGTCTGGATCTCTGATTCCAAGGAAGAGTTGGAGGTTTCTTCTCGCACACTGGTCTTCGTCCATTCTGGAAGAGAACAAACAATATTAAGTCAGAATGGAACCCAAATGTGATGGTGTCACTAGAGGAATATTTTGGTCGTATACAAGATCAGCTCGTGCGAAATTACTTATAATCTTCTCTCTAACAAAAATGTGATCGTTTGATCATCTTTGCTATCACAGGGCACTATCATGTATGTAGATGAGCGGAAGGAATAAAAATAGCAAGAATTTTTTTTAAAATATTTTTTCCTTAGACATACATTCGGATCATGTTGTTAATTCGTGTTCCAAAATATGACTGATATCCGTTCAGATTACTCATGCCAAAATTAAGGAATGAAGCCGGGACAGGAATAAAAAATGAAAAGACAACATAAATCAGGGAAAGAAAAAAAGAAAAGACAATCAATCTACATAATAACAACACTGCTGCTTAGTTGCGGACAAATCATTTATAATTCTAAGTCGAAACCATTTGTAAGCATGTTAATTTATATGTATTAATATATAGTGAGTTTTGTTCAAACTTGCAGTCAGTGGCCCAGTCATTTATGCCTGGTGATTTAGAAGTATCTTGTTTAAAATAACAGTCAACTTAAAATGGGGTTTCTGCAGGACAATTTATTTTCACGTAATGATTATTATACAATAAAAGTATTTTGATGAGGTGGCTTCAAATCTGTAGAAATCAATAAACTTCATACTGACTGACGCAAAGAAAAAGCCCCATAATTGTTTTATTAGTGACTTAGACTATCGACTTTCAGTTTAATTGCTTTACAGGGAACCTTACTGGAAATTCGCAAATCATTACGAGTTAAAAGCATTTAGGTAAATGTACGGACGCCATATTGTTTATAATCAGTGACAACCTTCCTAAAGGATTCGCAATTGATAAGACGTTATAGTCGTTGATTAGAGTAAACAACCCTAGCTGCATACAAAACAGTCTTTACGCTGCAAAAAGATGTATTTGTAAGTAGAGAAACTAATGTATGAATCACTACACCTGAAATCAATGACTTAATGGGCACGTTTATATAGGCCTATGTTAAACGATTAGGTTCATTTCTAAGAGACAGCAATAACAACTATCATGTGCGCTTCTATGTGAATGCGTGTTTCCATGTATGTGAGAGAGATTTGGATTATCTGATTATTAGCCTAATAAAACAGAAATAGAAAACGAGATTTGAAGTATCGCGTTATCAGCCTCATCAGCCTCATAAAATAGAAATAGAAAACGAGATTTGAATTATCGCGTTATCAGCCTAATAAAATAGAAATAGAAAACGAGATTTGAATTATCGCGTTATCATCCTTATAAAATAGAAATGGAAAACGAGATTTGAATTATCGCGTTATCAGCCTCATAAAATAGAAATAGAAAACGAGTTTTGAATTATCGCGTTATCAGCCTAGTAAAATAGAAGGAGAAAAGAAGATTTTAATTATCGGATTAACAGCCTAATAAAATAGTCTCATTAAACTTCTCCGTGGAACTCGGCACTTTGCTGTATTTAGTTTAAGTTACTAGTCAGCATAATCAAAGATTGTGTTTATAGTTGTATTAGTTAATAGTTATTTCATAATCAAAGATTGTGTTTATAGTTGTATTAGTTAATCTGCGCTATGCAAGGGTTCTATGAAAATGCCTCCGAAAAATACTGTGCGAGTGGATTAGTCCGTTGTCGTCAATTGACTTCAATCCTAATAAAAAGCTAGATTAAAATGGCCATAAAATGAACGTATTATCCTAAACTTTCTTCCCTTTCATTAGTTTCTAAATTCAATCAAAACCTGCTAGTGATGCTGATATTGACTTGTCTGTACAAACCCTGTTGCCAACGACTACTGATAAAGACTTGTCTGTACAAATTCAGTTGACAACATCTACTGATATTGACTTGTCTGTACAAATCCAGCATTATTTAAAACTCAAAGTATGACGTAGGATAAACTTATGATGGCACAAATGAAGACCTGTTTATATGCATATAATCAGAGAAACAGTTACCTAAGCATATAACACAAGTATTGCCCTAACATTACCGTCCAGTGTTTTGATTTTGCTTCCAAAAGGCAAAGAATGAAGCAGTAGAGTCAGGGTTTGTAACGTTAATTTTGAATTATGTTCTAATTCAAAAGGCTTTATCGCTGTTAAAACCCCCAACTATTTTGCATTCTTTTTAATTCAAAACATCATAAATAAATGTTTATTACAGCTTCGGAATATTACTGTGCACCACAGCCACATAACTTGTATAAGGCACAATGCGTCATACTTCCATGACGTCAATCTACGTCAGTCATGTCCAGCAAGTTTTCATTCCTACAGGTGTAACCTATTTCGTACAATTCTTTAATCTTTGTGGGGAAACAAGCCATCTAGTTTTAGTATTGTTTGTGCTCTTTCGGTGAGTTTTAAAGCATTTAATAATGAAAGAAAACCAATCGATTTTTGTGCAAGATTTCGTGTGTCATTTACCTCTGTCTTATGCAGTCGATACAAGCCATTATGCAGTGTTATTAGCCTCCAAGTTCTTTTTGCTAATGAAGTGTTGTGAATTTACAATATGGACGACTGAGAAATTGGCATATGAGCTGAACGACCACAATAACTTAAAGATGTGACTTGATTACATCAAGTCATTAATTCCTTTAATGTACTACGTAAATGACGAATATGTGACATGACAAATCATATATCACTTGTCGTTCTGCCACTCGCTGAGAAAACATGTCCATGTTTATTTGCCTGCCAATGTTTATGTCTGCATGTCTGTCTGTTCTTACCTGAACAATGATTTCAGAATTTGTGTCATCTCATTCTCGTTTTCGTGCCACATCGTGGCGCACATATATATCATAGGCGTATCATCCTGTCTCAGGGGCGACCAGTCGTCTTCCTTCGGATTCCATTGGTCGATGTTATCAGGGAGGGGGAAAAATGCGTCTCTTGGCTGAAAGAGACTCAATATGTTTAAGGCTTATATTAACACAAATCAAACTAAAAGAAGGCTAGTTTCGAATTTGAATGCTTTTACGTATATTACCAAGGCTATTTTTCATTATTTGATATATAAAAAAATTCTTATATAAGCAGGCAGTCTCCGCATAAATGTTTAAACCTTTTCACGTGTTTTAACTGTTGAATCGGTACTTCAGTAACAAACAAAGAAATCTCACGCTAACAACAACTCAAATTCGTGTTACAATTAATTGCATTTTGCCTTGCAGATATTACTTGAAAACATCGTAGCATCGTTTATTATCTACGGATGGAGCAACTAAATACAAATTATCCCACTTCAGACATCTCATTTTAGATTAAGTAATAATTGCGTCTTTCCACTTCCAGATTGACCTATTATTATTGTTATTCTGATAGAATATTGAAGAGCTTAATGATGTTTTACTGGTCCTTGTTTCTGTGTCGCTGAGAAATCAATGACATCAATTTTGTACAAATATAATATGTTATATGTATGTATATTTTGTTCGACGCATGCGCATTTTAGCAACAATCATGACACGAAATCGTAGAAAAGCAATTAAAGGCATGTGTGTAAAATGTGTTTCATAAATTAGAAATTAGTCTCTCTTTCAAAACAAAAATAGGTGGTGATATTGCATCTTCGTTTTTAAAATTACTAGGACCTCCTCCATGGCTTAAATATCCAGAAGAAAAGATTTGCCTGGATATAATTAATGTTGTCCTGGAACCTGACTAGATATTCGACTTGACGAACGAGATCAACCAAATCGTAAAGTGTATCCAGTAAACGATATTGATCAAGCATGTCATGCTCATGATGTTGCATATAAACATAAAGATTTATAACGACATATTGCAGATGAGAAATTGATTCATTTTTTAAAATTCTATTTTTTTTAAAAATATCGAAACAGTGGTGAGAATGTTAATACTGGGTGTTACGATGAAATTATGTCTGTACATAAAAGCCAAAAGAATTGCAGTATTCAATCTTCTTCAACTACCAACAATATTAGATATTCTTTAGCTAGTGTCACCTTTTCATCCACACCCGTCACTTCCTCTTCGTCTTTGCGTCGATTTATCAACAGTCCCTGGTCAAGAAGGACGCCACAGTACATAGGCTTTACAAACAACCTTAAATATATGAATAGACAAACAAGTTTGACTTTTTTTGTACACATTTACAAAGTTCCACATGTCATTGCAAATATAACGAGAAAGTGGGAATAAACAACTATACCCAGACTGTTCTGGTTGGAATATAAATACTAAGACAGGCAATGTATTTACCCATGCCACGTCGGCTGTCTATGTGCACTGAAAACAAATAATATAAAGAAATATATACAATTAGACATGCAAAACTAACTTTTTCAAACGCATTTATACAACGATAGCTTTTGGTTGTTGACTTCGGTGAATATGAGACTTGCAGGATTGTTGATAAAATATGCGTTTTGACGATGGCGCCACTGAAATCATCAGATGATTGTTTTCATACACATAAAGGATGCTGAATAAAGTCTTTATTATTTAACCTCTTAAACTGACTACTAATGTTGCCTATGTGCCTTCTGAGTGACTCCAAAACATAACTATAGTACTTAATAAAGCCTTCATTGGATATCTTACATTTGTAAATATAAAAAAAACCAAGGGTTAGGATTGATTAGAAAGGCTGTTGGTTTGAGAATAAAAGAAATGCAAATAATAAACACGATACTTGTCTTCTCTTTGCATTCTTTCATTGCTGGAGACCCATACATGTGTAGTCAGGAGCATAAATGCGAGGTAACCCATTATTCCAGCCGTTATCACTTCCCATGCAATATCATAGTCCCCGTCCCACAAGGGGAAATTCAAGACGCAGTCAGAAAATATTGTCAGTGACTGGAAGAACGAAGATTATTACGAAAGTATTAATTGATTAATAATAATAAATATGCGAAATAATAATAATAATAATAATAATAATAATAATAATAATAATAATATCCATCCGTACATATTATCATCAGTATCATCCCCTTTATACGCAGTCTCTTTCTTCCAGGTCTGTAATCTCGTTTCCCCCTAACCAGTCGACAACCTTGTCATGCTCTTAATTTCAAAGAACATCCATTGATATTCTGCTAAGTACGAAGTAATGCTTTCTATAGTGGGTATGTAATAGTAGTATTTCTAACTCCTCCGTCCTTGGTGACTCCTGCATGCATAACATAAAGTCTTGTTTTTTAAGAAAGCCGGGCATACGAGGAATTACTATTATTATTATTATTATTATTATTATTATTATTATTATTGTTGTTGTTGTTGTTCCTGTTGTTATTATTAGTAGTAGTATTATCATTATTAGTATTGTTATTATTATTATTATTATTATTATTATTATTATTATTATTATTATTATTATTATAGATATATGTGTATACTTTGAAGCGAATTCATAGAAAATTTGGCAAAATACCCGCAGGTTGACTGCTTTGTGTATTAGACTCGAAGATAGCTCCCATATTTACCTATGGGCTGAGCTTTGTTATTTTGTCAATATATATTTTTGGTATATCTCCAAAAATGCATTCATATGTAATGAATTATAAACAATGAGTATGCAGAATATAAGACTGAATATTATTTTGAAATACATGCTTAGAATTCTAGATATGGCAGAAACGCATATTCTGAACAATGGACAGACAACTTTTATTGCTTATATAACAATGTTACAATGTTTCTGTTTATGAAACATTTGGTAATATTTGGTGTAGTCGGGAAGAGGATGATGACAGTAACTTTCTTAGCATCTTTAGTCAGGTAGGTGAAGATGTTTTTAAGGAAAACCTCTGGATGAGATTACACAAATGGAATACCCCAATTATATAGGTAATTGAGAAGATATTGCACTTGTCAGAGATATCTAGAATTGTTAGGAGACAAAGAAAATTGTTATATAATCACTCTACATAAAGCTAGTAATTTGCAAGTCACAGGTAATACAGGAAAATGTAAAACCATTTGTTGTGGAGAAAGATTGTGTCAAAATTGTAATGCTAGTATAAAATATGAATTTCATTTTGTTAGAGCTTGTCCGCTATATGGAGAATTACAAAGACAATATAGACCCACTATTGTAAATAAAGATCCAACTTTAACGTAATATTTTATGACTATTATTTCTTTTTATGATACCTGAAAATTTATGATGACTAATTGCGCAATATTTTAGACTCTAGACCAATATGACAGACTTATTTTTGCGGCATTCAGGCTTTGTGGTCTCTATATGCTATTTGGTGTGATTAATGTGTAATATATATTTGTATTCCTTGCAATTAAATAATAGACTACAATGATTATTGTATGTATAACACTTCCAACACATGCGATGTTCTTCTCTTACACACTAAAAAACCTTTTTGTGCCGCATGATTTATTGATTTATAAATAAATGTATAATGGGACATTGGTCTATGTTACAAATAACACTAGGTCTGTACTACAAACAGTTATTTGTATTATTATTATTATTATTATTAGTAGTAGTAGTAGTACTATTAAAATAGTATTATTATCAGTTGTAGTAGTAGTAGTAGTAGTAGCAGCAGCAGTAGTAGCAGTAGTAGTAGTAGTAGTAGTAAAAAAATTATTATTATCAGTAGCAGTAGTATTGATACACATAATAACACAATGGACAAGATTTTGTCATTGAAATCTCAGCGTAAAAGCTCTAAATGTCTTCTTCTTGGCTGGATAACTTTAATTTTTTTTCTACTGCCGTGACATACAGGTGCAATATGCTTCGATAAAGAGCATAACGTCACATTACAATAAATTTTCTTATCATATCATTCATACGAAAAACGACCCTTACGTTAAGTATATTCAATGTTATTTAAAGTATATTCAATGTTAAATGTAATATACAGTTTGCAATGAACTACCTGGCTCAAAGGCATACATTATATAATAACAATAGCTTATATCGATGCCAGTATGCTTGATACTGGTTCGGTAAATATGTTCACGCTGTCTCCCACGAGTAAATTTCTGTATGAGTGTCCGTATTCAGCTCCTTCGAGTATTATTTATGTTCAGGCAATATATTATTAATTTAGTAATTTCCTCAATAATTATGTGTACTCCTCACAAGATTACTTGCTTTGTTTGTTAAAAAAAATAACAAGTAGTTACGTACCCGTCTTGAGTAAATGCCTAGTACAAAGGCCACGGTGACTGGAGTCGTAAGTGCCAAGGGAAGTGAAAAACTTGGAGGCTGGGCCAGAATCTTGCATGCAACCGCAGACATTTTGTAACACACTGCGCTAGATAGTATGCTTACTCCAGCCAGTATAAGTGGTAACAGTGAATTACATGTCCCAAACTTTCTAAAATCTACTAGTTCGGAGATTCCTATTGTACCATTGGACAATGTGGCGTTTTTGTCTTGAAAAAAGAATACGGAAAAGCACGATGACTCATTTTCACAGTTGATTCCAAATATGGCGGCAGGTATCCCTATTGAAAGCACAAGTTTCCATATGTTGACAATGAACGAGATTTTCGTGCGTCTTCGTCTTAGGCTCCATTTTAGCTTCTGCAATCCTCGCGAAGATTTGTCACCTTGAGGAACAAAATTCTCCCACCATGATGCAGAAATAAGAATCGGACAGCACAAATAAATTGCTAGATGTCCACGAGACTCCGACGATCCTGTATAGACGTGATAAATCCACAAGGCGTGGGATGTTAGGCTAATGAGTATTACTGCCACCAGCTTCAGTCGTCTTAGCAACCGATTACGTGCCGTGTCTGTGTTTGCATCTCCGTCTCGAAGAAATATAAAGCCCAATATGGATGGTATGTGGCAAATGTTTAGGCATAACAATGCACCTGATAGAGGATTTGTGTTTGGCAGGATCACGAATACAAGAAGCAACAGGCCTATCGAATGAAGGGTCTCCACAGCGATTGCCTGCAATAAGATATAGTACGTGTACCACATAAGCATATATTAGATTGGGGAAGCGCCCAAGAGAATATATATGGTTGAAAGAAGGAAAGAATTAAAATCGAAGTCGAATTTGTATGCGAACCGACTTGACGCAGATGATACATATGATAAAGCTATCTTTGTAGCAGTTAGCTTTGAAGAAAAGACAACATATTCAAAACATATATTCTACATTCAATATTCGTAGACGCAATATATAAAATGAATAGATATTATACAGAAAATTCACGTGATTTCGAAAACAGGTGATAGAGACTTGAATATTGTATATAAAAGGGGCAACAAGAGCGTTGTTGTCTGCGACAGGATCCCAGCTATTTATCTCTAGTTGGGTCACTACTGTTAAACGTTATTTGTAAAAGTTAAAACGCAAAATTTTCTCATCAGCTATAAAGTAATTTTTAATGATTTGCAATATACCATCAACCATCCATCCATCCTGTCTCAAACAGTCAAAGCTACCTACTTAATTACATATACATGCATAATGTCGAGACGTAAAAATATTTGCTTACTAGGAGAAGAGGGAATATGGCCACCGTCTTAGTTTTCTTGAAAATTAGTCTCCACAAACTGTTTAGAATAGAAAACACGTATGGTGCCGACACAACAAGTATCAATCCCCAAATCCACGTGACTTCTGTTTGTGTAACCCCATAGCGGAAATGATAATTAGCTGTCTTCAGACTTGTGTTCCACCTGTTGTTTGGCGGCATTATATTGGTTACCATTAGTAGCAGCGTGCTTTTGGAAATAACTCCGCAGCCGAGAACGAAGACAAAAAGGATGAAACAGGTAATAATTTTGGTGATGACAAATATTTTATTCCATAACTGGATATCCGATGATCCTAAATTGTCCTCAGACGTCTCACGAAACAAATCCCATGTACCACTTTGAGGTCTGAAGATATAAAGATGTGACTGAATTAAGTGTATTGACATATCTCATACTAGACACGCATAATAAAAATTAGTAAAAATGTGTGTTGTAATTGTTACAGAATTCCTGAACGTATTTGCAGACGGCGGTCATAATCATAACTGAATAAATTTACATGTAGAAGTAAGGACCAGGTAAACAAATAATACATAGCCAATATCTCTCTATGAGTAAAAGATTAAATATTTAGATCATTATTAATTGTATTGTTGACTTTTATTTGAGTTAGAGATACATCCGTGATTCTGACTTTTGCGATTATAGTGAATTCAGAAAATGACTTATGGATTATATTGCTGTAACACATCGCCGTCCTCCAAGCAAATAGCACGTTAGAACGTTCGAGACTACAGGCAGGCGAACCCATTCAATATAGGAAATTATTTGAATCAATTCAATTGGAACTTCATACAATCGTGATAAATCGTGTATAACTATTTGGATTTAGTTCAGAATACTAAAGTTCCTTTCAAGTTTTCACTTTCTTTTCTATTGATATAATATACTTGTTGAATTATACCAAACTTGTTGGTTTTTCACACGTTTCCCTTCCAGAAGCTTTTGATGTATATGCGCAAAATCTATTTTCATGGTTCGTGTAGTGAACCATGCTAACATATAACATTTGACCATTTGAATTATACCCAACCACCGGTTTCCATTTTCGTTAGATAAACATTTATTTTTCAAATTGAAATGACACCTATGTGATATATGTGTTGAAAAATGCAATTCACAAAATTATTGCTTCGTAGTTACATGGCTGCTTATGATGTACTATGTTTATTATTAGTTATTTAGGACATAGAGATACCGGCTTATATTCACAAATTACCGTCCAGGAAACTAAGTAGAACCATTGTCATACAAACTGCAGGTTTCTAAGCTGAATAACAATAAAATATTACTTCTTGGTCATGGTTGGGTATTTATTGAAGTGTAAATATTACATAATCACGAAGAAGTTAACATATTTCCTTTGCACCGCACTTGTTTAAATACCCTGCCATAAATATTTTTCCATATAATAAAAAGTTTCTTACAGTATGTCCTCGAATCAATGGATTTTATGAACAAATACTTATTTTTGATAGCCAATGATTTGCGTTTATGAGCCTCTTCACATCCACTAGACTACATAACGCTTCGTCTTCACCTGGGAAATCTCGTCGATTCGCTTTGCTCATCGTCTATGAGGAACTAAAATAAACCTACAACCCCAGACTAGCGTATATGACTAACGCATACAGAATCACAACATAACATTTATTGAAAGTCACAATGATTTTGTCCTGCCTTCTCAACCGATTTTGATCATTGAGAAAATATTATGACTAAGTAAAATTGTGTACAGAGTCTCCAAACTCAATGTAGATACATAATTTCATAAGGTAGAGTTGCTTCGCAAATCCTGACATGCGCCTGCCTGCCTTGTTCGGCCCAAGAGGTGAGTGTTGAAGTGCAAGGATGACTGTGCGATTGCAGTTTTGAACTTTCTACTGCGAGATTAAATCTGGGAATAACAATTTGACCCAAGTTATGGGGAGTGGTAATGTTATGGTAAGGAACTCATAGATACATGGACTGAATAAAGTATATTATCTGATACATACATGGACTGAATAAAGTACATTATCTGATACATACATGGACTGAATAAAGTGCATTATCTGATACATACATGGACTGAATAAAGTGCATTATCTGATACATACATGGACTGAATAAAGTGCATTATCTGATACATACGTGGACTGAATAAAGTGCATTATCTGATACATACATGGACTGAATAAAGTGCATTATCTGATACATACATGGACTGAATAAAGTACATTATCTGATACATACGTGGACTGAATAAAGTCCATTATCTGATACATACGTGGACTGAATAAAGTCCATTATCTGATACATACGTGGACTGAATAAAGTACATTATCTGATACATACATGGACTGAATAAAGTGCATTATCTGATACATACATGGACTGAATAAAGTACATTATCTGATACATATATGGACTGAATAAAGTGCATTATCTGATACATACATGGACTGAATAAAGTACATTATCTGATACATACATGGACTGAATAAAGTGCATTATCTGATATATACATAGACGGAATAAAGTGCATTATCTGATATATACATGGACGGAATAAAGTGCATTATCTGATATATACATGGACTGAATAAAGTACATTATCTGATACATACATGGACTGAATAAAGTGCATTATCTGATACATACATGGACTGAATAAAGTGCATTATCTGATACATACATGGACTGAATAAAGTACATTATCTGATACATATATGGACTGAATAAAGTGCATTATCTGATACATACATGGACTGAATAAAGTACATTATCTGATACATACATGGACTGAATAAAGTGCATTATCTGATATATACATAGACGGAATAAAGTGCATTATCTGATATATACATGGACGGAATAAAGTGCATTATCTGATATATACATGGACTGAATAAAGTACATTATCTGATACATACATGGACTGAATAAAGTGCATTATCTGATACATACATGGACTGAATAAAGTGCATTATCTGATACATACATGGACTGAATAAAGTACATTATCTGATACATATATGGACTGAATAAAGTACATTATCTGATACATACATGGACTGATTAAAGTACATTATCTGATACATACATGGACATAGCCGAGTGCCCGAATGGTCTAAAGCGCTCATCATTACGGGTCACTACCATCTCACCTCTGTCTGCGTGAGTTCGAGCATCGGGTTCGGCTAATGTTGGTATGTGAGAAAACTTGCCAGTAGCTTCTTGTGGGTCGGTGGTTCTTTCCGGGCTTTCCCGGGTTCTTCCTCCATCATTTACACAGGCCGCCATGTATAGCCTATGTTGTGCTGAAACTGGCGTTCAAATCTACAACATACAAAGACTGAATAAAATACATTAGAAACCGCATGTATTACCCAACTTAGCACCCGAAAGTACTAATCATAATGTATATAAAAAAAAAAAATTTCGCAATGTATCTAAAAATTCCAATTCTCTATCATCTTACTGATTACGACCATTTTGAGCACCGATGGCCTACGACGTAGGCTAGAGTTGGGAAATTCTGAAGGTCAATGACGTAGGTTTAATGAATACCAGCGCAGGCTTTAACGTCAAGGGTGAACGTTAGGGGCTATGTAGATTAGAACCTGGGCAGGGTTTAAGAGGCTCAGATATCATAAAGGTCTGAAGGACAGTAGTTAAGGTTTTTCATAACTTTTTAGAGGTCATTGGCCATGGGTAAAAACCAGAGATTTGTAGCGAAAGTCAAGGGTTAGGGTTAAATGGTTGAATGACAAACCTTTTGGATGGCGCTGACATACGGTGAAAACCCGAGATGTTGAACGAAAAGTGAAGGGTTAAGGGTGAAAGGCCATATGGCTCAGAATCTGTTTTCAATACTGGTTTATTTGTACTCGAAAATATGTAAGGTACTTCTAATATTAGTTAACGTGTCCTCTTTCGTATTTTAGTTTGCTTTCTATTGTATTCTATTCTATTCTATTCTATTGTATTCTATTCTATTCTATTCTAGTATTCTATATTATATTATATTATGTATTCTTATTTTTACAAAATGTAAAGTTTTATATAATAATAATAATAATAATAATAATAATAATAATAATAATAATAATAAACAACTGTATTGGTTATTCTGTTTGAAATCAAGTACCTTTGTTTATCTGAATCATCGCTGCTCTTTTCTCTCACTTCTGCTGTCCCTTTGGAGGGCAATGTGTTGTACGCGCTGTCTCCATTATCCTTTATATTATCGTCATAATTATTGCTTGACTCGGAAAATTGCTCATCGTCGTCTTCCTCAATAAATCCATCGTTTACATGGCCTTTATTGGATCGGCCGAAAACAGCCTGAATAATACGACGGAAATATGACATAGAGAATATACTAAGTTTTTCTTGCCCCAAATAATTTGTTTTTCTTCAACTTGTACCTGGCATTTTTAAAGCACGTCAACTCTTGCGTAGATGTGAATGGAGGCAAAGGGATAGAGCCTGGGAAGGGGTCTACATTGAATATTTTGATAATAATAATAATAATAATAATGATAATAATAATAATAATAATAATAATAATAATAATAATAAAATCATCTTTTGTAATTTGGTCGACTCTAATGCCAGTATACTGGCTAAATAAATACTTTTGCGACTTTTAATAATCATAATATTATACTCTGTGAATCGAAATTGCAGAGGTTCTGCAAAAGAAAGCGGTGTAGTGATATGTCGCATGTTTGTGGTAAGTACTGTATCTTAAGATTATAATGCTACAATAAGGATTCATATAAATCCTTTATATGCGTCAGTGAAGCTTAATAACTTCCTCCCTATGTCAGAATTTGTCGTTTGATCCCAAAAGAAGAATTTTCCTATCCTACCATAAAGCATAATGATTGCATCTTTTTCTGGCATTTCTAAAATTGTAAATTTTTAATGTAACCATCAAAGAACAAACACCACATGAATGCGTCCTTCCCTTAACATGGAGCTGAAAACGTCCTGTTAACGCTGAAATACTCATTGTAAACTTTAAATTTCATTTAAACTCCTTTTAGAATTAACAGGATAGCGGTTGAATTAAATATAATAATGTAAATAGACAGCTCCTGGAATGTGTGCGCAGATAGCTTGCGCAATGATACAAAGGTGAACAGATACCAATATAAAATCGTATCTTATCCATAAAACTAATCGAGACAGACGAAAACATAATGAAATAATCATCGATTTAATTTTGATAAAGAAATGATTAGGCTTTGAGAAATAATAGCGAAATATGATTTGTTTTTGTTTTCTAAATAGTAAATACCAAAACAAAATTGTGCCAAGCTGCGTATTTGCGTGTTAGCAGCAAGCGCTGCTCGTTTCAGTATAAACGTGTTGCAATTAATGTTGTTTTTTTTTGTTCTCACTTTTGTCAAAGAATTTTCAATTGGAGATGGAAATCCGTAATTCTTTGCAACTTTGTGTGCACTATGCAAGCAGTAGAAGGTCACAGTAATCGACAAATCTTGACAAAGGTCACGTGTCACATAGGTGTTAACCTAGCAATATTGCACTGACAATCTACACTGGAAAACATGATTATACACATACAAGAATGTTAGCATAAGTTTTTTCGACACGTCAACTGGCACAAATGACAGGGGCTCATCCGAAATTGAATGTGCGAGTAGTCTTGCCTTGATAGGTGTCTCTTAGCGAAAGATCAATGCAGGTTACTATTTTAAAGCTGGATTGTTTGAAGTAAGAAAGATCTGATGCCCAATTTGCTGCTTGGTTGATTGTTTGATGTTTAGAGGTACTAGAAGAAAATATAGGTCATATGGTGCTTATATAGCTCCAAATAAGCTTGGCATTTTTTATTGTGCATTCTATAACTGAAACTTGTGCACATGTGGTGTTCAGTTTCTAGGCAAAATTATATCTCATATTTTGCCCGAGTTAGTATAAGGAACGATTTAAATAATAGGCGGGGATACGTTGATGCTGTCAAAAATACTACTTAATTAACAAGTTTCTGTCTGTATGTTGACTGTCTGGAAGCCATGTTTGACTAAATTAAGTGTATAGTTGGTTGGTTGGTGAACTTTGATAACAGGATCTGGTATTCGTCATCTTTGTACTTGTTGGTTTTGTAACCTTATCAAGGATCCATCCCTATCTCGATATGTTATTGTGACACTCCTCTGTATTAAAATAAAACCAACATAAGCGCAGTATTTTATTTATCACATATCCCCCAAGTTTACGCTATCTAAATAGTTTTCCGCTATAAACAGGGCCAATATAACCCACAGGTTATTAATGGTGTACCCTTTGACCCTAATGCTTAGCATGTTCCCATTTTTAACTTCCATTTCAATATGTCATACATAATTATGCCCATCCCTGCTATGAATTTCAGGCGGCCAAGATAACCTTAGCCTGTTCCTAGTTATACTGAATAAATTCAAAACTGAAACTAATAAATGTTTTATTATGTACAGCCTATTGATGCAGGAATTAAAATTAAAGGCTATACAAACACACAATCCCACACCCTTCGAATAATAACGGTTACAATCAGAGTCTGCAATAGGGAAATCGACTTAAATAGCCGTATCAAACACCAGCTACAGAGCTACATCTTTCGTACATAATATACACAAGGAGCCGTTCTGTGATATACTATTCAAACACATCCGCCCACAAAGAAAACAAAATGATACACGGCATATACGTTTTGCTCCTTTATATTGAAAACACCCAATAGGTACCTTTTGATGATTTAATAATGCACTTGACCCTTGGAGTTTTTATTTCTTTGTCCTCATATTTATTTCTTTGTCGTCATGTGCCCACGCACACTACGTTTTAATTACTGCAACATAAATCATGGATCTATCTTAAGTTGGCGAGTTATCAATACCTCTTACGGGTCATCCTCTGGTAGACAATATGTTATCATGTGAAGGCACGGTCTCGCTCTTTTCTCGTTTATGGGCTTGCATAAAAACTTTAACACGGAGTTGACACCGAAGGCGATGGTGTCGAAAGACCTGGTGTTGGCTTGGTTTGGTTTATTTGGTGTTTTAGGGCACAACAACACTTTGATGATTATATTAGTAGAGGAATGTAGAATAAAGCGTTGTGTTCAAGGACACGCTACGGTAGCTTGTACGAACTGATCTGATGGTGGGAATCGAACATGCATTCTTCAGATACGAATAAAGTGCCGTAACTACCAATCAGTTGTGGTTCATTGCTACATATATCAGCATAGTTAAGTCATATCTAAATTTGTTCTCATCCATGAACAGACATTCAAAGAAAAATCAGAACTCTCACAACCTATCTGTGTTGTTGTTTTTCTCCTTTCTACATACATTTCTTCAGCAATTATTCTTCTCGGATCGAGGATGCGGGATGGTGGGTTGGGATTTGTCATATCAAGCGTCCAATACAATTAGATTTGATCATAAGCGTTGTATTTGTACCATGTTAGGGATCGATCTACAGAAGCTCATAATAATTGCTGCATAGTTTCAGACAACACTCTACATTGTTTGCACTTTATCAATAAAGAGTGTAGTGATTTGAGAGTTGGTAACCCATGATATCTTTGTTCTCGAATAGCAATGCAATCAAAACGATATTATATTTTATATTAAATCATCGTATGTCAATGAGTCATAAAGAAAATCTTTAGTAGAACTGCTAAAAAAAATTACTGCTCTTTTTTCAGTCTTAAGTGCCATCGTAAATATAAAATTACTTCGTCGATAATGCCGCTGCATGTTTATATTTCTTTATCTCAGTTGGTTGAGTGTCAAACATGTAATTCAAGGGACCCAATAACCGCTTATATTAGCCAGGGTACGTTCCTTCGATTTGTAATTGGGATAGCTCTGATTTCAACGTCACCCGTATAAACATTAATATGTTACAAATGACTTTAAGTATAACGACGAAAACATATATGTATATATTAGTACTTATCACCTTAAAGTCTATTCGGATAGTAAGCAAAGACGTGAGTTATTTTTTATATAATAAGTATTAAATCAGACACGTTACTGGATCTTAATAACAACAGTAACCATTCATTTTATTTAGTTATTCGTATTCTGTGTAAATATAGAACATTTTATGAAGAAAAAAAATTAAATAACTGTTAATTATTTGTACTTTTCAAAATACTTACAAGATCGCAAACAAAACAAAACAACAACACATTCTGAATTATTGTTGTCATTTCTAACACAAAGCTGTGAAATGAACATTTCATCCCAAATCATTCTTAAGTTTAGTTTGACTTAGTGTAGTTCACGAAAACCTGTATCTAGTTTTAATTCTGCAAGACTAAGTCATAATAGGTGATCAAAATCCTATTAAATATCGGCCAATAAACCAGTCTTTATCATTTGCTAATAATTTGTCTCCGTGTCGTGTTTTTAATTATTTATTAGCTTTTCAGTAAGGAATAGTTTATGTAACAACAACAACGATAATAATAATGTTGATGATGATGATAATCATGATGATAAGTAAATAAATAAAAAATAAATAAATAAATAAATAAATAAATAAATAAATAAATAAATAAATATATATATAAACAAACAAACAAACAAACAGACAAACAAATAAATAAATAAATAAATAAATAAATAAATAAATAAATAAAAATTTAATTAATTGATTAATACAAAAACTCATTACACAGTAATAATCTCAAGAGTTTTGTTTTTGTAACATTGCATAAAGCAAGTATAGGGTATTTCAAAAACGTTGATCTATATAGTTAGTTTACAATAACACAAATATCACCTTAAAAATGTACAAATCTCAATGAAGTTACTTGAACGTAATTTATTTCTGGAAGCAACAGCAAGAACGTTTCGTGTATTTTAAATAAAATTAGTGTTCAAAATTTCATACACTGAAAACTAAAAGAACAAGCTAATCACAATTTTAATAGAGTACCCAGATAAAATAACTTATGCATAATTTATAACAAAAGAAAGATTTGATAAATCTTTTAGCAAGATGAACCCAATTATTTTCATATGTTATATTAACGCAAGGTTGTTTAAAATCACGTACCATTTTGTAACTTTCTCTGGCCTTTCCTGACATGGCTGATCTTCTTAACTTCACGCTGGAGATTGTGAAGTTTATAAATGCCCGATTCGGGTATGCCAGTATTTATACGCCCAATGGTACCCGTATCAAAGTGACGCCTTTGTTAACATTTATAAAAAAAACAGATTGCATAACTTGTGCAATTTAAAATCTTATTTTATACTTTACCTTTTCTAATGTGTGATATAATGTAATCTTAAAATTATGTTCAATACAAGTCTAAATAAGTCAGTTACGTTGTGGTATTGGCGTGTGCCAGACATAAATAGGACACGTTGATGTTGATATATACAGCAATACAGTGTATGGATTTAGAACCGGAACATTGATACTTTCTAAAACTCATAAACACGTCAAGATATAAACTAAGAGCGAGGAATAGGAAGATTGTGATTTACAAAACACTTCAAAAGCTAAGCAAATGTTTGTTTAAGTTCACTTTGTATTAAAAGTAATAATTTATATACAATAATATGCAATATGTATAAACAAGTAGATGACCGAATTCGTGAATTTAAGTTTTTTTTTTTAAAACAACTGTGTTGTTTTCTGTATTGTTGAACATCAGGTATTATTTATTCTAATGCAATCCTCATTTTCTGTGGTTAGCGTCCCGAATTTACAACTAAAGTGGCACGGATACAAATTTCAGATTCGGTCGGAAAGGGCATCCTTGGTTTGTTTCATGGCATAACTCTTTAATCTTTTAGTCTCGGCACGATTTTACCTTTCAGGTGTCAGTGGTACGTTAAACACAATACAACATTCCTTAAGCTCTTTAAGACGTATAATTGGTTCATATATTGTCAACTTTGTTGGCATTAATTCCATTGTACAACAAGTTCGCAGAAGTAATATTTAGTTATTTCACTTGCTCAGGTGTTGGTAACACGTGTTCCTAGAATAGAAAGAAGCAGAAAATCAAGAGATATCCAGCGACTTGGATTGGGAGCACTTGCCTTGCATGTGTTGGAATCGAGATCAAGCCATTGCTCGCAGAGGTACAATGCGAGTATTTGATCCCATTTGCCATACATGCAAGGTAAGTACGCTAGAAAATAACTAAAAGATGACATGTTTGTCTTTTAAATTGTTTTCTTTTCTTAATCCAATTTTTTTCCGACTGTTAGATTTGGCAAGAATATGTTTCATAACAGTCCATTTGGCTACCGCGTTTGGCGTAATTGACACTTGTCAAACATGTATTAGAAGGATCATAAATACAATTATGTTTGCATGTTTATTCCTTCGTCATTAACATGTGACTAACACAAGACGATTTTTAAAAAAAAATATTTGTCATGAGTAATGAAAATACGTTTTTAATATCATACCACTAGATGGGAGAACACAGCGGTAAACCGGCATACAGGGTACCTCTAACAATACAAACGTGTGTATATTATTTGGATTAAGTACAAGAGACAGATTGCTGTCGAAATATTTCTACTGATACCCGTCTATCAAGGAAATTCGGTAAATCGTCCTGAATACAGTCCTTTCTTTAGTCTTGATATAAGTCAATACATTAAGTTTATATACCTTGTTGTCCAATTATGAAAAGGTAACGTTTATATGGAGATGTCGGATTAAATACGCTTCATTACAGATAGGACATAATCATGCCTATAAACATTAAATTGTGTATTATCCTCACGCCTCCATTAAGAAACATTTTCTTTTGTGACCAAAGAATTGTTTCGCCTACAGAGAGAGAGAGAGAGAGAGAGAGAGAGAGAGAGAGAGAGAGAGAGAGAGAGAGAGAGAGAGAGAGAGAGAGAGATGTACATAATATAGAAAAATTGCACCCTACAAGAAACAGTTTAAATCCACCACAATGCGTGTCTGACTTCCCGTCTGTCCAGTCAAACCTGTTCTAATATCAACTTTATTGACCAACCACCTGCCTTAAATTGACAAATGTGGAGGTACCCTAAAACATTTGAGAAGAACCTATAGTGTACTAAAGACCCTCTAGGCCTAAGAAGACATGTTTCGTCTTCCCTGACACGACTGTTTAATTAAGTTTTGAGAGGCAACTACAAGAATATGCATATCCAATGAATATGTAACATTTATTTAAAATATACAAGATTTCTTATTACTCAAAACAATACGATAAATACCTGATCTGATTCTGAGTATACAATTTTAAAATTTGTTACAAACTTGAAATCGGAACGCTTTGGTCGCCTAGTGGCTAGAGCGTGTTTGTTTGTCTTATTCTGTAATATAGTATAAATTCAGTGCAATTCAAATAAAAACGAAAGGTTAAAGTGGTCTGAAATTGACCACATACTCGAAATAGCATTAATTTAAATATATTACTCTTTCTCACAGATAACAGCACAAAAATCAATACACAACACTAGACACGCATGTTGTAAATCCTACAAAACTATTAGGGCATGGTAATTAGTCAATAGTTGCTTTGAATTAAATTATTAATCGATCAAACTGTGCTCATGGCAAAGTTCGTGAACATTCTAATATTTATTATTATTATTATTATTATTATTATTATTATTATTATTATTATTAAAGTTTTAGCTGTTTATTTAACGTCAAGCGGTCATCCAATATAAAAAGTTAAGAAGACTTCGATAGCAAAGGCTGGGTTAAAACACGAAATATACTTTTCTGTGTGCTACTTAAACGCCACATTTCAGACGATATTTCATCATACGCAAGTATAGAATGATAAAGGCATTCCCCTCGTTACGATGCGAACAACAAAATGGATACGTATATTCAATATAAGCACTGGATATGAAATCATTAAGTGATTTTTCTGGTATCAAGGTTGACTGGAACACTTGAAATAACCCGATGGCAAATCAAGGATCCGTGGTCCACCGGCTGTCAACTACCGCTTTACGACTTGGAACAATAAGACTGCTGACAATCTGGTTTTTTTTTTTTTTTTTTTTTTTTTTTGGGGGGGGGGGGTCTTATCTCGTGAAATAGAAGCAATAAAGCTCTTTCTTACCCTTTTCAAAAGTCTCTAATTTTAATAACATAAACAATGATTAATTGGAAAATTGTATAGTTATATTTATCCCCCAAAATGAACAGTGCATTAATAAGTACATGAGGGTGACATCAGTTGATGAGCGGTAGTATGAAAATATTCCGAATATTGACCTTGGGTTCAATATCTGTCTAAACTGCAGTTTTATTTTACAATGACAATTATGGACATCGAATACTTTTCTGTGTCTGGCCTGTATGTCCTGACACAATCCTTATTGACCAAATTAGTGGGGGCATATTCATATGCTGTGAATTATGACCCCTATTTTCAGACCCTAATATCCGGAATGTACACAAGAATCAGAACAAGCAATCTACAAAGATCTGAAAGGACCGGGCCATGATGCTGAAAACTAAACCATGATAACGGTAGCCAGTATTTAAAAAAAATCATATCGTGACATCATATAAAAGTATCAGAACCTTTACCTCCATTTCATCATTGCGTAAACAAGTCGTTGAGAATTTACCCATCTTGAAAAGCTATAAACTGCGAGGGAGATAGCTCTTAAATAATTATATGAGCAAAGGGATTTGTCAATGGAAACATCTTCGGTCTCGTGGTAATCGCTGGAACTAGCAGAACTTATTGTGTCATATGCAGCTGCAGACTTAAATGACAATAACTGATGCAAATTTGATGCAACGCGATTCATTGATATGAATCAGGAGATAATCTCATTACTTATCAAGTTTCCTAATAATCTAGCAAAAACTGTGAGACTAAATGTACTAATGCGTGCCAGAGCGAAGGATGGATGGATGGAAGAAAGAACAAATGGATGAAACACAGATGCAGCATTTCAACGAAGCAAGGAAATGTTATTGAGAAATATACCTTACAAGTTGCATTATAAGCTTCATAGGTTCAAATAGCAAAAACGATTTCAACTTTAGTTTACTGTGAAATGACAGCGCATAAATGACAAAAGTTCTTAAGAGTATGAGCAACTAAATATTATCTTTTTGAAATTGATATAATTGAACTATTTTGTTAAAATGAAACTAGCCTAAGTAAACTACGAAAAATTGGGATGAATAGATAATATAATGACTCCTGAAGGATAAAAAGTAAAGTTTATTACTGTTCAAAACCATGGTAAACAGGTTTCTTTTTTACGTTGCTAGTAGCTACATGTTTATTCAGATTCCTTGAAAATTGAGAAGGTATAGAATGAATAAAGGTCTCACACTATAACAATACATCTTTAATAATGCATGTTGCAGTCAGACTTTTGTATAAAAGCAAACAACATATACACATGTAATTCAGACAACACCTGGAGGATAAACCATGCTCTAACTGTTGGTATTTAATTATTGTTTCTTATACTATCTTGGTTAAAACATTAATTATAAACAACATAGCAAAACAAGATCAATGTGTATGAATAAGGCCATCCAGGTCATAGTGATAATAGGATAACGAATGTTAATAAAGCAATCTGGGTCATAGTAACCTGTTGACAGATACTAATGCCATCTGGGTCATAGTGACCTGTTGACAGATACTAATGCCATCTGGGTCATAGTGACCTGTTGACAGATACTAATGCCATCTGTGTCATAGTGACTAGCATGCCAACAAAAAAGGTCACCTTGATCATAAAGATACTAGTTTACCAATAGATAATGGTACTAGCCTACTGGCAAATAATAAGGTCTTCTTCGTCAGTGATACTAGTGTACCATTAGATAATAAAGCCATCTGGGTCACATTAATACTAGTCTTCCGATAGATACTAATGCCATCTGGGTCAAAGTGACACTAGCATGCCAACAAAAAAGGTCACCTAGATCATTAAGATACTAGTGTACCATTAGATAATAAGACCATCTGGGTCACAGTAATACTAGTCTACCGATATATAATGAGGCCATCTGGGTCACAGTAATACTAGTCTACCGATAGATAATAAGGACTTCTGGGTCATAGTAATACTAGTGTACTGATAGATAATAAGGCCATCTGGGTCACAGTAATACTAGTCTACCGATATATAATAAGGACTTCTGGGGCACAGTAATACTAGTCTACCGATAGATAATAAGGACTTCTGGGTCATAGTAATACTAGTCTACCGATAGATAATAAGGCCATCTGGGGCACAGTAATACTAGTCTACCGATATATAATGAGGCCAACTGGGTCACAGTAATACTAGTGTACTGATAGATAATAAGGCCATCTGGGTCATAGTATTACTAGTCTACCAATAGATAATAAGGTCTTCTACATCAGTGATACTAGTGTACTATTAGATAATAAGGTCATCTGGGTCACTGTAATACTAGCCTACCGATATATGAGGCCATCTGGGTCACAGTAATACTAGTCTACCGATATATGAGGCCATCTGGGTCACAGTAATACTAGTCTACCGATAGATAATGAGGTCATCTGGGTCACAGTAATACTAGTCTACTGATAGATAATGAGGCCATCTGGGTCATAGTATTACTAGTCTACCAATATATAATAAGGTCTTCTACATCAGTGATACTAGTGTACCATTAGATAATAAGGCCATCTGGGTCACTGTAATACTAGTCTACCGATATATGAGGTCATCTGAGTCACAGTAATACTAGTCTACCGATATATAATGAGGCCATCTGGGTCACAGTAATACTAGTCTACCGATAGATAATGAGGCCATCTGGGTCATAGTAATACTAGTCTACTGATAGATAATGAGGCCATCTGGGTCACATAAATACTAGTCTACTGATATATAATGAGGCCATCTGGGTCACAGTAATACTAGTCTACCAATATATAATGCGGCTAACTGGGACACAGTAATACTAGTGTACTGATAGATAATAAGGCCATCTGGGTCACAGTAATACTAGTCTACCGATACATAATGAGGCCATCTGGATCACAGTAATACTCGTCTACCGATATATAATGAGGCTATCTGGGTCACAGTAATACTAGTGTACTAATAGATAATAAGGCCATCTGGGTCACCGTAATACTAGTCTACCGATATATAATGAGGCCATCTGGGTCACAGTAATACTAGTCTACCGATATATAATGAGGCCATCTGGGTCACAGTAATACTAGTCTACGGATATATAATGAGGCCATCTGGGTCACAGTAATACTAGTCTACCGATATATAATGAGGCCATCTGGGTCACAGTAATACTAGTGTACTGATAGATAATAAAGCCATCTGGGTCACAGTAATACTAGTCTACCGATAGATAATGAAGCCATCTGGGTTACAGTAATACTAGTCTACCGATATATAATGAGGCCATCTGGGTCACAGTAATACTAGTCTACGGATATATAATGAGGCCATCTGGGTCACAGTAATACTAGTCTACCGATATATAATGAGGCCATCTGGGTCACATTAATACTAGTGTACTGATAGATAATAAGGCCATCTGGGTCACAGTAATACTAGTCTACTGATATATAATGATGCCATCTGGGTCACAGTAATACTAGTGTACTGATAGATAAGACCATCTGGGTCACAGTAATACTAGTCTACCGATATATAACGAGGCTATCTGGGTCACAGTAATACTAGTGTACTGATAGATAATAAGGCCATCTGGGTCACAGTAATACTAGTCTACCGATATATAATGATGCCATCTGGGTCATAGTAATACTAGTCTACCGATAGATAATGAGGCTATCTGGGTCACAGTAATACTAGTCTACCGATAGATAATGAGGCTATCTGGGTCATAGTAATACTAGTGCACTGATAGGTAATAAGGCCATATGAGTCATATTAATACCTGTCTACTGATAAGATAGCAAATACAGTCTTCTACAGTATAGTGATACTAGTGTACCCAAAAATAATGAGGCCATCTGGCTTTTAGTAGTACTTATCTACCGATAGATAATACGGCCATCTTGGTCACAGTAATACTTGTCTAATGATAGAAAATAAGGCCATCTGGGTCACAGTAATACTAGTCTACTGATATATAATGATGCCATCTGGGTCATAGTAATACTAGTCTACCGATAGATAATGAGGCCATCTGGGTCACAAATACTAGTCTACCGATAGATAATAAGGCCATCTGGGTCATAGTAATACTAGTCTACCGATAGATAATATTGCCATCTTGGTCACAGTAATACTTGTCTAATGATAGAAAATAAGGCCATAGGAGTCATAGTGATACTAGTTTACTGATAGATAAAAGGGCCATCTGGGTCATAGAAATTCAAGTATATGGTAAAAAATAAGACCATCTAGATCCTTGTGATACAAAGCTGACAGATAGATGTGCAGATAATCAAGTCTATTTAGTACTGAATGCTGACAGAAATGCACACCTTGACATATGTAATGCCCTGACACTGGATATGAGTGGTGTGACATTGACATGTTACATACAGCTAAACAGTCAATGGATGTGATATGACATTGACATATACTACACCCAGTCAGTCATTGCATGTGAGTGATATGTCCTTAATGTATACCACACCCACCTAAACTGTCATTAGAGGTGAAAAGATGGTAGCTGCTGGTATAATAGAGCTGTTATATTATTTAAGTTGCCATGACACTTCCTTGAAAAGACAACTGTTGTACAGCCAATTCTAGTCAGGACTGTTCCAGTAAAACACTGAGGACTCAAGACAGGCATTTTCAAAACAGAGTTGTTTCCCTTAGGTGTAATTTAAAATTTCATAATATTTTCATAAAACTCTTTACATAGAGTATCCTGACATAACTTTAAAAAAATTGCCCTACCTGGGTACCATGAGCCATTGCATCAATAGTAATTAAAACAAAGCATTTGCTTTTTTACAGTAAATAAATGGAAAAAAATGTGTTCCATGGTAAATATGATCATTATAGTACAATATTCTGCTTAAATGCACATCTTCCTTAAATAGTGATTTTAAAAACAAAACTCATTTTTTGCAACTTTACTTTTATTAGATGCATACTAGCTGAATGTAACCATTTTTATTTCTATTTCTTTAAAAACATAAGCTTTAAATGAACAACATAATCATAGTTTTCAAACTTAAAGTATCATAATGTTAGATATGTGATAAATATTTTAGCTTCTTTTATTTACTATACATGCTGGTTTGCAAAACAAAATGACAAAAAATGAAAAACATCTCTAAAGACATGATCTTAACAAAAACGTCTTCATTACAATGAAAAAATGACTAAAGCAGATCTTGGTTATGAAATGAGATTCTATTTTTCTCAGGTTGAGACTACTAACTTGTATAATCATCCTTGTACTTGAGAATTTGTGAAATCATAATCTGCTGATTCTGTCCTGCATGTACTGTTGAAGCAAACAGAGAAATTAATATTTAGAAAAAGCTGCTTTGATAACAAATACATTTTACAAATTGCATCCAATGAACTCTCTCTCTCTCTCTCTCTCTCTCTCTCTCTCTATATATAGAGAATTAGGTCAGTTTTAAAATCATCTTTAACAGAATTAGGTCAGCATTTTTTAAATAGAAATTACTCTTATTGATATCATTATTACTGCTTTCCAAAAACTATCTTCTCTTTCACAATTTGAATCATTAGAAAGTAAAATCAAAGCTAGACATGAAGAAATCATTCCTTTTGTTATTTAATATAATCCAAGTTTACCAAACATAGGTAAGAGCTTTAAAAAAATTTGGATTTATTAAAATTAGCAAGTATAGCACGTGTCAAATTGCTACACAAAAACAAACCCACACTTGGTTATAAAAGGGCTAAAATATTTATATTTTTTCCAATTAATTCTAAATTAGTAAAAAAAATCATATAAAAAATGATCATCTATTAAATGTAATAGACCTAGATGTTTGCACTTTCTTTTATTAATGAAAGTGCTTCTTTCAACAGCAATAATACGAAAGAAACTTTTAATGTGTTGTGATACTAATTGTGCAACATCAAATGTTATTTGTTTGATCACATGCAAAAAATGTGGCATCCAGTATATTAGACTAACCAGTCAACAAATATCTAAACGAATGAACCAACATAGATCAGACATAAAAAATTATATCCATCAATCATTTTCATCACATGTTACCATACATTTTAGCAAGAGTTCCCATACTGTACAAGATTTTTCTTTTCAACCTATTACCATAGTTGATTCTGAAATGGAACGTCTGCTAAAGGAAACATATTGGATTCACCATCTTAATACGATATATCCAAAAATGACTAAATTATAAAACACTTTATGACATTCATTAATCCTTTGGATTATTTTTTTATTTTAAAAAAATGTACATTATACATAATGAAAATATTAGTAAAACTGTTTATCTCTATTTATTCATGAAATGGTTGTAGATAGTTTTTGGTAAAGATATACGTATTTTTAAGATCCAGTTTTATGTATTTTTATGCATTTAAATGTCATTGGCCTGTGCTATATATCCCTATTTCCATGTCGAGTTAAAGAGTGAGTCAATTAGGTTAAAAATATGAGCTATGACATCATCTTGTTTATATTAAATGGCGTAAGCAATGTTGAATTCAATCTGATGAATCAATAAAGTGAAAATGGTCACACATTCTACGTGTTTGTGTTGTTTATATTAAATATATATATATATATATATATATATATATATATATATATATATATATATATAAATAAACTGTGGCAGGTTGAATATTATGAAGGAGAATTTTAAGTAGGTCAATGATAATCCAATTTCCAGATAATTCCTTTTCAGTTTATTTATGCCTCATGGATGAACTGGTCTTATTATAAGATCAAATAATTGGACTGGTAATAAAATTTATTTTCTAAACTGGAGCCAAGTAGTTTCTCTGTGACTTTATGCCAAGACATTTTAGGACAATCTGAAACACTAAATATGAGTAAAAACTAATTATTCCCTGTCAAGACACAATGGATAAAACCCACAATATTTTTATAATATTAGGTAAATGGACAATATATGTGAAAAATTATCTAGACTTTCTATAACTACATCTTTAATAACTAATTAAAAATACAGATATGATGTTGGTAAGCAAATACAAAATCCAAAAATAGAATGTATTTAACGAGGACCAGAAGGAAGCATACAACAATGAATGGTTCAGGTGATCTACATATTTTATCTACCCTTTTTATGGTTTTGCAGATGTAAGGTATATATGTTATATAAGTGTTTTTCTCAGGACCAAAAGAAATAAAATGATGAACAATGACAGCACTGTGGTGAGAGCTGGAGGAGGATGTATCTGGATCATATACAGTTGACATCTTTTCCTACATTTACAACATAATGATGAGATTGAAACCAAGGGTTAAAACTCTTACCTCAAAAGCTATTGCACACAACAATGTATAATCATTTTCACATGCATTATTAAAAATGAGTACAATTAATTAATGAATAACCATCTCTACTCACATATAAGTCAAGTCCAACTGCAAACACCATACACCTTGATCTGCAATTGTGATGGCAAATCTGGGTCAATACCGATTATTCCAAACAATCTACACTGACCCAATCTGCTGGAAATTATCTGATGGCAGATCTGGACCCTTGCAAATTTGCAGTTGTACTTGACTTGTATGCATGTATACATGGTATATACCAAATGATTTCAGTCATTTTAAACCACAACAAATCTTCATCATACAAACAAGATAAAAATCTGCATCATAATGCAAGAATATTTTATTGTCAATCGTCATTCAAAATTGACTATGAACTAAAAATTAAAATGCAAATTTGTCCGAATGACTGGGTCAAACTTTGGACAAAATATACATGATAACATGACATGGCTAAAATTTCATAAAACTTGCTAAAAGATATTTCTAATCCATAACTTTGACTCTGGAAACAACTTGAGTACATGTCTGATTGATTGGTGTATATAATGTATATATGACACTTATTTGAGAGACTATACACTTTCCTCAGCAATGCTAGCGACTGAGAAAAAAAACCCATATAGTCAACATGAATGAAGTTCCAACATAAACAGGGACTTTAATTCAATAACCATCTGCAATGAAATAGTGAAAATAAGACTTGGCCTTTGTTTGATAAAAACTGATAGGCAAATTTAAAACACAAATTATGCTCTTCATATATAGTTGTAAAAGCTACCCCATGAAACTGACAATCCAGCCATACTATGCCATTATACAGTAGTTTATCAGTATGACTAGCAAAGAGCTTTTGGGTTCAATGACTGCAAATGACAACTTATTAAATCTACATGTTATTTCTTTTTAGACAAATGTACACATCCATTACCATATCAATGCATAATGGCTACAAATAAATTAAATGACATTAACTAATATCTTCCTCAGCCACATCTGTATACAAACTTTGGTTCCTTCTTTTCAGTTTTTTGACCTCAGGTGTTGTATTAACAGAATTATCTCCCCTTTTAAAACCTGCTTTCTCAAAGGAAGCTTCCAGCCTAGATGCAACACCTAATTTCTTTGAGATATCTGTGTGATCTTCCGTGCTGACTGCAGGACTGGACTGGTGCACAGGTTTCAGATGTTCAATTTCTTTTTGAAAATCATTGACAGACTGGTATTCTACAAGACCACCAATGTTGTTAAAATCTTCATCTCCAAACAAAGAAACAGAATGGGAGTCACTTTGTGTTTTGTCAGTCTGCGACTTTTTCAGTTTTTCTTCTCTTTGAACTTTTAGAATTGCTTGCAATTCATCTTCATCCTCCTCTAAACCAATGTCTAAGAATTTCATTTCCATACTGGTGTTAGAGAGAGAGGAGCTATGGGAACTTGATTGTTTTTCGGCAATCACCTCTGCATCAGACGAACTTGAAAAGTTTAGTTTCTTGTGGGTATTATTTAGGAAACTTTTGTGCTGCATTTCAATGTCACCAGATGATTTAACATCCATATCTGATGATTTTGCTGATGCTAGTTTCATTTTCAAGTCTTTCTGGGCAGAAAGTATTGCTTGAAGTTCATCGTCTTCAGCATCAATTTTATCCCCTTCAGCTGCCATCTCACCAACCATGCCATCATCTACATCATTATCATCCCCTAATGAAATCTCATCTTGATTTCCTGCTGAAACAATACTGTCATTGACATTGGATGACACGCTATCATTCCCTGCTGACAGAAAGCTGGAGTTCTGTTCACTCTCTGAGAAAGAAACAAAACTCATTTCACTTTCATAATCTTCATCAATACCACCATCAATGTCTTCATCTTGTTTTACTTCAAATGGCTCGCCAAAACTCTCTGGAATTTTATAACGTGAATCCTTCCCAAGGAAAACTGAATTTGGCTCTGTGATGTCCAGCATTGTACATAAAAGTGTAGTCTGTTTGTTAATATTGGTTTGAGGTGGTGCAGCAGCCTTCTTTGTCGAGTTTCGAGGATCATAGACAGGTACAGTCATTTCAAAATTTTCAGGCAGTGACAGATCACCACCAAAATCTTCATAGATAGCATCTATTTCCTTATCACTCACTGTGAAGTCATATCTGAAAAACAGAAAATCAGTAAAGGACACGTTAAAATTTTAAAATACCAGGGGCAATAAAAACGTTCTGCAAAACTGACCTAAAGCCTTAATGGTCACAGCTGCAGTAACTCTGAAATGCAACAGGTCATATACATGATTCAACTGGTCCTCTTGTCCTACATAGTCTTTTAATAGACTGGAATTTACGAATAATAAAGTTAAAGTTTTACATCATTAAATTGTTATGGCACCCTTCATTCTTAAATAATACCTGATATAATGCAGTCATGTCATAGATTCCACTGCAATTTCTTAACGATTAAGCTTAATGATTTACATAACTACTTCATCTGTCAGAGTGTGTGTGTGATTAGGATTTTTAACCCCCCAAAAATTCAGTCATTTTGCTATGATATCTGCAGTCAGACAGTCTATAGTGATGTTTAGCACTGGGACATCATATTGTAGACATTTAGCATTATGTCCCACCCAGTCACATTAACCTGAAAACAGTCAAATCAATCCTAACACTAACTTCTTAATGCTGAACACCAATCAAGGCAGCTGTTAGTACCATTTTTAAAAGTCTTTGGTATGACTCTGCCAGGGTTCTAACCCATGACCTCCTGCATCCGAGGTGAAGACTCTACCACTAGGCCACTAGAGCGGTCTTAGAAGAGATGGTATCACTCAGATTAACACAGCATTTTAATATCTTAAGTAGATTTTTGAGAACTGAAAATATATTCTATTAGCCCCATTTTTTTCATTGCTGTCATGTCATTATTAAATATTTATTTTGTTTGATCAATTTAATAAGGATTTTAAATGTAGCTTTAACAATTTTTCAGTCTTATCGCTACGATGTCTGCAGTGAGGCAGTTTATGGTGATGTCTAGCACTCGACCATCATCCTGCAGACATGTAGCATGATGTCTTACCCAGTCACACTACCCTGACACCAGGCCGACCATCCTAACACTAACCTCTTAATGCTGAGCGTCAAGCGAGGCAGCTGTTAGTACCATTTTTGTAAGTCTTTGGTACGACTTGGCCGAGGATCGAACCCACAACCTCCTGCGCTCGCAACGGATCCTCTAACCACTTGTTCACCGAAGTGGTTCATATATTCATTTTGTATATAATGAATATTGTATATAGCACATGATGATAGTTTAATTGCATGTGCTTGTAAATATTGATTCACTTAATGAGTAGACTGATGGATAACACATATTATACACATCTCCCATTTATGCATATATGTAACTTTTTATCAGCAAAAACTACACAGTCCAGTAAACTTTAAGCTGATAAGCTGATCAACCGATTTATTACTTATATGCATGATTTCTGAGCCATATGCCATGACTGAATTAACAACGATTATTTGGGGTCACACATGATAGCCAGAGGACTCAACATGTTGGAGGTTACCCCATGGCATTATTTAGAAGTGTGGTGGACCCATTGTATATTGCCTACAAGAACAGAAGAATTCTGGACTACTTAGAGAGTGACTTTCGGTTGTGGCTTGAACATTAAACTGAATAATTTTTTCACGTTTTCTTTTTGTCCTTTCATTCTGGGTTGAAAATCTGCATATTTGTTATACATCAGTTTGCATTATACGCACCAATTTAATGTAGTCAAAAAATGTATCCTTGTATTTTTTCCCTTTAATTTCCTTTCCTGTGTTTTTTTTCCTTAAGTCAGACCAAGGCTGCTTCACTAATCTCATCTCTCTTGTACCAACAATGCATACAAGAGGACATAAATTTCCCTCAATATATTCTGAGCCAAGGTAGTACAGTTGTCACCTGCTTACTTTTAATATCTCATGGCCCATGTTCAATCACTGTTCCTGGCACATTCAAGGTTATGTAGTCAACAATCCAAAATGTTACTTATATGTGGGACAAAAAAAATCATTATTAAAAGAAATATATGTGAAGCCAGGTTTGGACTTCCTTTGCTCCAGCTGATATTTCCCTCCTGAATTATTCTAATTAATGCCCCTCTCTTACACAGGCTATATGGGTGTTTAAGTTCATTATCTGTGCCATATTACACCATGGACCAGGTAGACTGTGTAACATGGGCTACATGAAGTACCTTTGATTACACTCTGGGCCATGCTGATAGCATAATATCAGCCACATGAGATTCCTTTGAATACACCTTTTGCCAGGTAGATAGTATATATAAAAAGGGGTTACATGATATACATTCAACTACACCCTGTGATAGGCTGATAGTGTAACACAGGCTACATTAAATAAAATTTTATAACATCCTGGGTCAGGTAGATAGTGTAACATGGGCTAGATGAAATACCATCGACTACACCCTGTGCCAGGCTGATAGTGTAACATGGGCTACATAAAGTTCCTTTGATTACACACTGAGCAAATCAGATAATATAACATGGGCTACATAAAGTTCCTTTGATTACACACTGAGCAATATCAGATAGTGTAACATGGGCTATTTGAAATACTTCTGATTACACCCTGGGCCTGGTATATAGTGTAACATAGACTATATGAAATACCTTTGATTACACCTTAAGCCTGGGATATAGCATAACATGGACTATATGAAATACCTTTGATTACATCCTGGGCCAGGTATATAGTGCAACATGGGCTATATCAAATAGCTTTCATTAAACCCTGGGACAGTTTGATATTATAAAATGGGCTACATGAAATAACCTTTATTGTGCCCTGGGTCTGGTATATAGTGTAACATGGACTATATGAAGTACATTTGATTACAACTTAGGACTTGTATATAGTGTAACATAGACTATATCAAATAGCTTTGATTACAACCTGGGCCAGTTAGATAGTATAAAATGGACTACATCAAATAATATTTATTATGCCCTGGGCCTGGTATATAGTGTAACATGGACTATATGAAATACCTTTGATTGCACCCTGGGCCTGGTAGATAGTGTAACATGGGCTACATGAAATACCTTGATTACACCCTGGGCCAGGTAAAAAGTATAAAATGGGCTACATGAAATACCTTTGATTACACCGTGGGCCAGGTAGATATTGTGGTGTCTTGGTCAAATTCAGCAGATGATTTGTTGATTTCAGAATCACCAACCACTCTGGATCCAGCATAAGCTTTACTGGCTTGGAAGAATCATGTGGTACATCTATCACCTAGCAATGAGACAAAACATTCAGGCTCACGTTTGCTTCATTTAGAATGTTTTAGGAAAGAGAAATATTCTTAAGGCAATTAAAATATCATAAATGACCACTGTAGAATGATACTGTGTGGTCTCTTCTAATGGTGTAACAATTAATCAAATAACAGAATGTTTAATTATATTATCCATAATCAGGTACTGTAATTACTCTTGCATCCAGCTGACTCTGATTGGCCATAACATAATGCAACAGCATGACAACAAAGTCAACAGTGTTTACTAGCAAACAGCACAGACCTGTCATGCATGAAGCAATGGAAGATTGATGTCCTTGCAGTTTTGTGTATATATGGTATAAGCAATTCAAGCCTTCTGGGATTTTTTTAAATAACTTTTTGATTTTCAATTATATCTTCCAGGAAAAGTCAATTATATAACAGTAGCTTCTAATATTGCCCTCCATTGTATGTTATAACCCATATGTTATAACCCATATTTTATAACCCATATGTTATAATTCATGTTATAACCCATATGTTATAACCCATATGTTATAATCCATATGTTATCACCCATATGTTATAATCCATATGTTATAACCCATATGTTATAACCCATATGTTATAATCCATATGTTATAACCCATATGTTATAACCCATATGTTATAACCCATATGTTATAACCCATATGTTGGTAAACTATAGAGATGTGTGTGATACAAGCAACTCAACCATTACCATGTAGATACAAGTGGCACTGTCCATAAATATTATACAAAATGTCTACAATTAATCAAAACTGATTGGAGTTAACAAATCTACAACAAACAAAATCTAAAAGTTGTATCAGTATTTGGCAATTACGAACCAATGATTAAAGTAACTGCATACCTGATGAAGATTTTGCTACTCTTAATCAGCATTGTCCTGTGAGATGGCAATTTCTTGGAAGAACTGATAAATCTCAAAAGGAACATAGCCAGCAGTTGTTATTGAGCTTGAAGACGCCCAGCAATTGAACAATACCTCTGCCAAAGGATTTGTACAGAAATTCCTTCATCTCAAAGGTGCAGCTGACATTATAGCAATCATTAACATATTGAGTTTAATTTTTCAATTTGAATATTATAAAGTCAATAGCTACTTCAACAAGCTATCTTGCAGTTAACCTTGGTTTGTCTGAAAGTTGTTTCAGATCAACAATCACAGCTGATTGAAAATGGAGGAAATCATGAGAACAAAGGCATACAAAACTCAATATCCAAGCTTACAAGCTAATGAGAAAAGAAGTCATTGGTTTTCCAGAAAGCAGCATAGAAATCATCACAATGTAAATACTCTGTTGAATTTTTCCCATTTTCCTAACTAAGGAGCTGCATTACATGATAACAACAAGGAGACTTTCACAAAATTTCAAAATCTGCAGACTATTTTGGACAAAATGACAACAGCTGGGGGCACTGAAGAATGAAACAGAACTAAGAAATGAATTTCAGCCAATGACAATGATAATCTAGGTACATGGCCATCTGAGTTTTAATTCTTTATGTGCAACAGTCAGAGAGAGATATTTGTAATATCTTTCTGCAGTTGGCAAAACTTACAATTATTGGATTGACTATTCCAGCAACCAACGTAATAGTTGAGCATGATTTCAGACCAAACACTGAATACAAACTGTTGAAGAAGTCAATTAAAGGAACATAGAGTAACTAGCTTGATGTTACTTGTAATAGAAACTCTACTGTCAGATTTCAAATTTCATGGGCAAGTACATATTTCACTTCAATGCATCTGCATGATTCTAAATCATGGACTTGAAAACCATCACTAATATTATCCGAGTTGTGAAAAAAATACATCAATATCACAATATTTCTTTGTTAGAGTTTAGTTTATTTGTAGACCATCGGTACTTTTGCTTATTCTTGCTCAAAACAAATTAATAACCACATGTTTGTCTGCTGGAGGCCAGCTTAGTTTAGATTTATATTGGCTTCTTTTTCTCGAGAACCGTAAGCCATGTGATCTAGCTATGCTATAGGATGGCTTATACTCACACCAAGCCACTTAAACTAAAGATTTTATGTGGCGAATGTGAATGCTTTAACTATTTATAAGCGAACTCTGAACCAAAGTTTTTAATTGTGTGTGAAAAAAGTTGGCAACTGATAGCGACAATTTCGGAATAAAATTACACTACTGTTATGATGTTGACTTGTGAGACTGTCTATTAAGCAGCTCCGTAAAAGGTCAGAAACTCAGTAATTTCATTTTTGTTCTTTAAAGTATTGTTAACAACATAATTTTCTCCGATCATAAACATTAAACTTCAATAACAACACCCTTAACCTATAATAGCACTATCAATAAATGCCAATAAATTAATAAATACCCATCTCAATCGAACACGCGTAAAGACAGGTACTTGACAGCAATATGAAAGGATATCAGTACCTCTATTGGTTCATGCCCAGTTTACAAAAGTTTCATTATACAAAATTTCAATATCACAAGCTAATATAAACGATTGGGTCACCACCCAACCATACAAACAGGGCATCTGGTACAACAGGCACAGGGGCCCAGAGTGGCCAAGTGGTCTAAAGCACTGTCCATTACAGATCACTGCCATCTAACCTCTGTCTGCATGGGTTCGAGTCTAAGATTCGGCTAATGTAGTTATGTGAGAATGCTTGCCAATAGCTTCTCGTGGGTCAGTGGTTCTTTCCGGGGGTTTTCCAGGTTCTTCCTCCACCATTAATACTGGCTGCCTTGTATAGCCTATATTGTGCTGAAAAATGGCATTAAACCATTAAAAAACAAAAACAAAAGGCACACCTCACAGTTAATTGTATTAATCTGCAATAATGTCTATTTGACTGATTAAATTCCTATTACCTGAAGGAAATGTCTTCGTGGCAGACACTTGTCTAGGGACAAAAAGTTTGTTGTCTTTGCATCACTGGACACCTAAAAAAAGAAATTAATTATAAATTATTGCAAAACGTTTTTACAGAATAAGATACTGAATAATGTAATGTTTCTTTTTCAAAACTTTTAAAAAGCAAACTAAATAAAAATTCTCAAATAGCAATAGTCAAGGCCAGGGGGCTACTAAAATGATGGGATCAGGCTACCAAAATATTCAGTATGGGCTACCTGAATACAGAGCTGCCAATACTCCACTCACTTAGAGAAAAGAGGGATAAAAATTAGTGAACTCTGAACACAATTAGTGAAAAATTATACCATGATACTAGCTCCATCCACACTGATTGTCAGAACTGCATTATAGGAAAATCCCCCCCAAAAAATAAAGCATTATTTGCAACCAAATTTACCGTATTTTGTTGTGTATAACGCGCACTTTTTTGTACCTAATTTTCTTATCTTAAGTCGGGGGTGCGCGTTGTATACAAGAACTAAAAAAAATGATTTTTTCCAGGTCGATCTGAAGAGGATGAAAGCACTCACTACTTGTGAAATATTAAATCCATTGTACATTGCATTGTAACTAAAATGTTTACCGGTACTAGCCGTATTAAAGTAATAAATAATGCTTACAAATAGCCTTGTTCTTTGATTGCTTATGTTAATAAACTGGTTTCATTTCACGTCACTGTGTCAAGTTTTGTTCTGTGCCACGGCCGGAAATACATGTACATAACGACTGGCAATTTGTTCAAAAGCTGTGCAAAGTGCCGCATTGGAGCGGAACAAATACTACTGTGTGGATTACCGTACTTGTTCCGTAAATGTTCAGTACCGTATTCCATAACTGTTGATCTAATCGAATTTTTCTTCATTTATTATTGGTCGAATTGAAATATAATATGTGTAGAATTCAACTAGTGTTAATGTTCTCATCAGAGCATCTGTTGGGGACATATATATTTTTGCGACTACGGGTTCTTTCTTACGGGAACACTGATACGTTGTGGAACGTCTCGGTGAGCAGTATTTAATTGATTCAGGACATACAGCGACTTTTCGAAAGTGATGAAGACAAAGTGGAATTTGAGGGATTTGATGCAATAGACTGCATCAACTAGACGAACATTTAAAGGGCCCTTTTAAGGGCCAACAATAAAATCGGAAAGATACAATATCAATATTGCCACTGTTTCATTCACTATCTAAAATGACCAACTGTTGTTGCACTATGAAAACATAGCAAAATAGCGGTAGTCAAAATTTTAAAATGCATTATATCACATGCGCGTTATATGGCAGAACTTCGTTTTTTCCACTTATTTTGGGTCGAAAATCGAGGTGCGCGTTATACATCGGTGCGCGTTATACACAACAAAATACGGTACTGACATACACAACCTTCATGCTATTTGTCATGATATGATGCTGTGGGAGACTTGACATTCCTCAACAGGGTTATGGCAAACATCTTTCAAAGCAGTTCAGGCTTCTTGCCTGCTGTTTAATATTGGTGACAAAAAGTGTTAAAAAATTTCAGCACCTAAGAAAACTCATAAAAGTTTGTCTTATTTTTCCTTACAATATAAATTATTCTTTCACTGCCACTATTGCTGCTCTCACATTAGGCCAGGGTATATTCAACAATAAAATTAACAAAGAATTAGTAGCTTGCATGACTTAAGTAGGTGGCTTTTGAGCATGAAATAAAACTGAAATATGCATGCTCTAATCGATTAACAAATAAAATACACCAATCATCTTTATTAAAATAACAATTAACATGGCAAAATCATATCACCAAATTAGTCATAAGATGCAACCAACATCTAAACCTTATGAAAACATCAATCAAACCAATTGTAAAGGCAACCAATGCAGACTACTATCACCATACAGATCTCTAATTAGACTGATTGTTGTTGTTGTTCTAGAGTTTAACGAAATTTTTAAGCACACGATAGGCTATACATGGCAACCAGTATTGTTACTGGAGGAAGAACCCAGGAAAACCCACAGAAAGAACCACCGACCCATGAGAAACTACTGGCAAGCTTTCTCACATAACTACATTAGCCGAATCTTAGACTCTAACCCACGCAGACAGAGGTGAGATGGCAGTGATCCGTAACTAAAAGCGCTTTAGACCACCCTGGGCCCCCTAATTAGATTGAAGATGGATTATGGATGTCAATTATACGTCTCAGCAAATCAATCTCTGCTAAGGAAACTCAACACCACCAAAATATTATCCCCTCAAAATATGTACAGGTACACTAAAAATGCATCAATAGAAAACTGAAAATATTAACAGATGAAATGAACTAATACTAAGGTATGCAACCAGAATAACGATACATGACGAAACTCATCCAATAAAAACTTTTCTAGTTAACAGGTACAATTTTAGTTTTCTTACATCATGCTGCAGAATTGCTGCAAATTTGACATGAAGATGAGCAGAGAACCAGTACTGGGGCTTGAGTTTTAACAGCAACTCCATTGCAGGGGGACTGCCAAGTGTGTTATTCTCTACCTCCTCCTTGAAGAATTTCTTGAATTTAAGGAGCCCTTGTACATCTCCGTAGTTATAAATTCCCCTTGGCCAGTCATGTGACATCATGATATCAACAGTTCTTGTAACCTAGATTAAAAAAACAACAAAAAGAAAAACACATTAATACAGACATTACAAAAATGGTTATGTATGTATGGTTTGGGCAAGATAAGGGTATAAATACAATCTTTGTGTTACAGTGATTCACTGTCTCTTAACATGCTAAGTTATATTCGTAACTACAGGTAATAAAATGAACTATAACATAGATGTGCTTTCAATCATAATAAAACATGCTTCTGTTTATTCAGCTGTGTCAATTGATAACAAAATATAGCAGTGATTTTTTCAAAAGTAAAATCACAAGCATATTTGCATCGGTAATGCAATTTCACGATTGCCAGTAATATGGAATATCATACAATGATACCATTACTAGTGTAAAATACGAAGCCAAGATATTGACCTGGCCTTGTCTTATACTCCGAATAGACTTATATATGGATGATGTATGGAAAATAAGTCAAATTGGTGAATTCGACTTAAACTCTGCATCGACTTATAGGCCAGAAAATACGGTAAGTACCTTTCAGAAAGAAAGAGAAGACCCATAGGCTAGAAAGGTCATGCTGACTTGGTCTTAAAAATACTTTGTTTTTCTGAGGTTGGCTTTCATTGTCTTAGTTATCAGATGTAATAATATCTAGGTAATTTTCAAGCTCAAATTGATGACATCTGAGGACAACACTGCAGTCAGATTACTTAGCCTTTCTTATCGGCCTGCTGGGAAAAAAATAGATTCACAAATCAACAATATTATTCTCATTTCTATCTGTAAACAGCCATTTTATATCTGCTTATGTTGAATAAACCTGACGGTTTCTGTGCCACAATGCTAGGGAGGCCATACTTTAGGGTTCCTAAAGAACACAAACTTATTGGTGTCATGGGATTCTGGCCATTTAAAGTGGCTGGCCTAAAGGTCAGTGCACTGTTCAAGAAGAGGGCCACTACAGAAGCTGTTCTATGACTGAATCAAAGGAAATTGTATTTAACAGAACCAATCAGACAAAGCATTATTTAAAAATTGACAAGGTGTTGCTAATGGAATTAACACAACCTTTTGTTATATAAATTACATCTAACTGTGTCAAAACTCACCTGTTTTAAACGGAAAACATCAATGCTTCTGACATGGTAGGCAGTACGTTTAGACTCCTCAGTGTAAGGAGGGTGCTCAAAATGACCTGCAAAGAGAAAACATATGGAAATGAATGCCAGAATGCCAAAACTTTTCTAATACAAGATTACAGTACAAGTCTTTTTTAAACTGATGAACTGCAAATTGAATTCATAATAAATTGTATTTTATTTGAAATTTTGAATTGATTGCTGAAAAATCTCAAACTAGGATTGTGTGAATTTTGATGATCACACATGCTTCTCTATTTCTGAGTCAGGTTAGATTAGCGACTGCTAGTCACCTAGGTATGTTTTACTTGAATAACATGTTGGGTCTAATGGGGTATACTAACTGATTATCAAAAGAGACATTGACCATGATAACAATTTATCAGTCAAGACTGTTCATACAAATGATGGACAACGACAGAAGATCACTTATGTTGTGTATATATGAAAACAAAAACATTTGTTAACAAAATGGTCATCAAGGTTAACTGTGTTAATATAAGGTTATGAAAATAAATCAACAAGATATATATATATATATATATATATATATATATATATATATATATATATATAATACATGCTATAACTAAGTCAAAAGATTTTTTATATTATAAAACTCCATTCTACTTAGTCACATGACCATTGGTGTAAATAATCTTCATTGACAAAAATGTTTTACAACAAACAATGACAGGAATAGGAAATAAGTCTTAATTTGATCCTTTATCTTTCCAAAATCTGAATTTAAAGGATCATCTCATATTACAAATTGCATAATTATATTTTTTAAAAACACACAATGGAATGGTTGTCTGGTTTGACAAGCCACATGGTAGCAATCATGTTGTGTTATGCTACTGAGACAAAAGTGATAATATAAAATGATAAAACTGTACACCTTTGGGCTCAAAACTATTTCTTATGACTCAAAACTGTATTTATTATGACTCAAAACTATTTATTATGACTCAAAACTGTACTCATTTGTACACAATATTTAACTTGTTTGTGCTTAAAAGCTGTACTCCTTTGTGCTAAAAACTGTACTCTACTGGGCTCAAAACTGTACTCCTTTGTACATAATACTTCGCTTTTCGCTCTTTTGCACCCAAAACAATACTCTGCTTTTCTCAAATACTGTACTCATTTAACTCGTCAAAATTAAAATTGAAACAAGCTCCAAACATCCATCAAACATGATGTGTCTGACCTGATTATAATTCTTCTATTTTTGGATGGCTGAGTCAATCTAAATATCATAAATATAATTTCATCAGAATTATGCTAACAAGACTTAAGTTTGGACAGAAAAAAATTTGAGCCTACTGAAAAACAAATCCGACTTTCTTGCAATTTCATATTCTCATTTCTCATCAAAGAATAATTTTGAAACATTATAAAAGCAGCTGGAAATAGATTATCTCTGATACAGGCTTTATTGTCCTGAGAAAACAGATTAATCTATTTGAAATAAAAAGTATTTTAACTTGTTCATAGCTAAATATCAATAATTACTGAATTAACACGAATGCAGTACAGAAATCCAGAAGTTAAAATGAAGCCATTACCTTTGTGAAAGTCTCTTCCTTTAAATATTCCAGAAAGACCTCCAATACGTAATCCACCTATGTTGACAATCCCTGCATAGCCTAAAAATAAAGCAAGATTGATTAGATAGATTGAACAAACTTCAGCCAATTTCTAAGAGTACTTAGGGCCAAGGCAATGGAAGTGTGATAAACTGTTCATTGTAAAATAATGACAGAATTTTAATTTAATTTCCTAAGTATTTATACAGAACAATTGATGCTTCATAGGCAGTTTTCTTTGTAGTTTAAGCAAAACTATTTTTCTGGTACATTTTTCAAAAAAGAAAGAAACTGTCATCATCTGGAATATTGTATTAATTCCTGTTCTTACCTTTGGCAAGTCAGGAAGTATAACTAGTTGTGTTATATTACAGTACCAAGTACTAAAGCCAGATATCTGAATAAGTGGATCATATAACAATGTCGTTTTAGGGCGGTTTGTCAATATGAACAAAGGACTTGTTTATGCAACAATAGATTCCAGTGCAATTTTACATGCAAGTTTGTGGCTTCCTGACATAATGCCTTTGAATCAACTCCAAAACCAAGACTTATACAATTTTTAACAGCCCAAACTGTTGTTGCCACAAATATCAGATGGTACATTTGGTCCCCATATGAGGAAACAAAATCACAAGAAGCGAACTGGTGGGGCCCAGCAGAGCTCTATGAAACGCTTAATTACACGTATTTGGACGCAATTTTTTTTATCTGGGACGCATAAAATCACCCATGCAGGAGTCCTCCGTACGCACGTTAGGGTGTGTGTGCTTTTTTCTTGCTTTCTTTTGCAAACAGGACAGTTTCACGTCACAATAAATATGTTCTAATCACTATGAAAAATGAGGCAATGCTTTTATTTGAGGCTGGTGCTGACTTTCTTTGAGCAAAGGTCATCGGCTTGCTTTGATGATGGTGCATTTGTTATTGTTGCGGCAACATCAGATAATTGTACAACATTGAGACAGATTTGTTTTATTTGTTTAGTATATATCCATGCTTCAAAGGTAATCAGTTTTCTTTGAAGTGTCAGCAAAACAATTTTTTTCTTCCATCTGGTTTTTAAAAAAAATTAGCATCATCTGGTGTACTCATTTCACGTTTCCGCCTTCAGAGGTGTTGTACTTTTAAATAGTCAGTTGCATGGTTATTTTGATTATAATACAGCATACAGTAAAAAGACCAGATATCTGCATAAACGGATTATGATATAACAGTGCATTGTAATATCCATGTTCGCTGCTTCCTGTCATGGTGCCTTTGATTTTCTCTACTCCAAAAGCAAGACTGTATATACAGCTTTTATCAGCCAAAATTTGTGTCGCCACAAATATCGCCAGATGGTATTTATTTTGTCACCAAAAAGGAAAACAGAATCGCAATTTTCTACATTGGCGAAGCCCCATGATCCTGTAATTGATTTCATTTCCGATTGTAGCTGTATAAATATTGCATGCGAACTCGAAACCAAGACACATCGAGACTTGGACAAAATGCCATTTGCAAATTTGGACAAGTATTTTGGGGTTAAACGAAAAAATGATGAAGATTTAAATGAGATTCAGAACTGGGCTTAAGTTACTAGAACTGATAATAGTGGATTATTCTGCACATGACTTTGAAAATATGTAATGTTTATGCATCAAAATATGTAATGTTTATGCATCAGGCTATGGAAATGAAATACATTACTTTGGAATCTTTCTGTCTGCATTTCAGCCCAAAAATAATTAATTTTACTTTTTATACCAAAAAGGCACGTTATTGAATAATTACAGAAATGACATATTTTTGTACAGAATTACCAGTCATGCCGAAAAAGCTGATACAGTTGTACATGTCATTGTTGGGGGAATTAAACTCGATGGCAACCAACACTTCTTATAATCTGTCAAGTTTTAAAATTTTGGGATGGGACTGCAACTTCTGCTGGTGGGACAGCTATTTTTACCAAAATGGGAGTCAAGGACTCCTAGTTTTCAAATCCTAGCGAGACCTCTGGCCCAGCATTATCCCCGATGTACCAGATAAAGACTTCCATTACTCTTTGAAGGATAACAGTTTCTGATCCAGTATTATGCATAGACACCTTAATTAAGTACTACATATTAAGATTTATTTGTAAGCACGAAGACAATTAAAATAAATACTACATATTAAATTTCATTTGTAAGTATAGAGACACCTGAAGTAAATACTATATATTAACTTATTATAAGTTGGAAAACACCTTAAATAGTATACATTAACATCTATTTATAAACATAAAAAAAGTCATAACTTCTATTTGTGAGCTTACCCTTTCCCTTGAATTGCATGTCCTCTACTAATTATGAAACTAGTAACTAATAAAACTAACATAATTTGTTTGCAAATCTAATTCCTGCCAGAATTATATCCACTGAAGAAAAAAAAAACTTTGTAAAAATCATTAAAACTAAGCCTGAGGAAGTAAACAAACTTGTAGAAGCTCAAAGCAGCCCTGACTATGTTACTCTGAATAAACTTGAATTGTTACCCATATAGTAGATATTAGGAGCCACCCAGCCCCCATACGGGAGTTCCTGCATGTAGTTGGAGGCTTCATGGTTGCCACCAATAAACAACGTCAACACAGGAGCCTTCTTCTCCCCAGAGTAATACCTGCAACAAATAAGTAACAGTATTAAATAATGCAACTGTCTTTTCCCAAGTAATGCCTACATCATAAAATAAAAGTATAAAAAATGCAACTATTTTCCCAGGAAATACCTGCATCATATAAATAACAGAATAAAACAAGCAACAGTATTGTCTCCTCAGTAATACCTGTAACATACTAGTAACAGTATTATCCTCTGAATAATACCTGCATCATATAAATAACAATATCAAGCAAGCAACAGTATTCTCCCCTGAATAATACATACAACATATAAGTAACGGTATATTAGGCCATTTATTAAAAGACACAAAGCAAATAATTTACTTTAAATTAATCCATACACACACACATGCAATAGTGATTTCCAATAGTTGGCCACACCCTCTCCTCCATGACTCAGCAACATGACTCCAAATTTAAACAAAAGGAGTTTGCAATATGACATAATTACCGTATTTTCCGGCGTACAAGTAGAGACTTTTTTACTTGAAAGTTTGGTCTTTGTCTTATACTCCGAATAGACTTATATATGGATTTTGTCATTGAAATTGCATTGACTTATATATGGATTACAGTATCCGGTATGCTATTGATATTGCTCTATAATCGGCATAATCGAAAACAGGTCACATAGAAGTACAAATTCATGTTAAATTACTATGTCAATAAATTGTCATAAAATAATATGACTGCATTTATATTTGTAAATTTTTGTCATTATTTATTTTGCATTCTGCATGTTTTTTCTTATTTCTCAAACATAAAATAAAAGAAAACAATTACTGGTAAAAACTTCACCGGGCCGCATAGCACACTTACGGTCTATACTCTATAGTGTACTAGTACTAATTCAAAGCATATTGTTTGTTCCTAAAAAAAAAAGATATGAAATAACTGGTCCATTAATATTTGATTTTCCAGTATAATGTTGGACACACGTGAGCAATTACCGGCATAGCTTTTTTTATTCATCCAATTGATCCTACAAAGGGATGTAATCCATATTAACTCGAGCGTTCTATGATTATTTATAAAATAATGTAGATCATGCATTCTACTGAATCCCCCAAATCATATGTTTCTAATTGTATTTGACAAAGTTTCTCAAATAAATTACCGTAGGTTTAAACTACACTAAAATCAGATATATAGATGGACTACCAGTACTCATAGATCATCAGTGATCCATGATTTTAGTTTCGCAATTCAGTTTAAAGCAAATTGTAATGTCAACACTTCACCTATATTCATTCTTAACCAGCTGATGTTTCGGTGTCTCTCTTTGAATATACCGGTTGTTGATAAATTGGTATTTGGTTTCCAACAACAATCAAAGCCAGTTGCCGCAATTGTTTTCTGTCTCCTCATTTTCTTCACATTTCTGATTTCCCTATGAATTGCCTTATTTCCTTATTTTTAGCCTAACTGAGTTTATCTCATCTGTTGAATCTTGCACTCAAGACTGGTTTCAACTGGAAGGAATGATCATAGCTCTTGTTGCAATGGATATTGCCGGTAATATGGATTATCATACGACGATGCCATCAATATTCATGCAACTGGAAGTTACTACCGGTAGTATAAAATACAAAGCCAAGTTATTGACCTGGCCTCGTCTTATACTCCGAATCGACTTATATAAGGACAAAGGATGGAAAATTTACAAAATTGGTCAATTCGACTTGTACTCCGAATCGACCTATAGGCCGGAAAATACGGTAGACAGCTATTTCCTTAATATTTTAAACACGCGTTCCACCCCAACTGTTATATATGAAAATAAGAAAAACAGTGAGCTGTAATGAAGTAATGATACAAATTTGTTTTAACAATTTCATGACCAAACTAGGAGTAGCTTATAATGATGTTCGTTATAGTGAGATGTTCACTTCATAATTATGGAAATTTTATACAAATTTCATTGAAATAACTGATTTCGTCTAAATTTAGGATTTTCTGTGACTAATTTGTTCATATTAAATTTTAAAACACTTCAGAATGAATGGATAAAAACAATATTAACTGAAACTTGTTTCGGTTTAACAAATGCCTTTTAACACCATCTGGGACAATTTAAAGGGGGTTAGACTTAGTTATTGAGCAGTCCTAAATCTTTCAATGCAGTCCATACTATTATATATAAATATATAAATGCAAACAAATATATCATAAACTTATTCTTTCTCTCTTACCCCTACAAATGGAAATGAAGAATATACATGACTTTTAACATGTGAATTACAGAATCCTTATTTTTTTTAATTTTTGAATTGAAAGTGAACATGAGATTGGACCTTGTAAACTGAAATGGACTGTATAATATGTTGCTGAGAAATGTGGAACAAGGAAGTGAAGATATGTGTTGCATCAACACCTAAAGAAAGTCTTGTGTTAATGGTGTTACTCAGCCTGGAAAGTAATATATAAAATTACAGATATCTGGTATTCTACAAGTTGTAAATGTTAAAGACCAATATCCAGTGAGTACTGATAATGATGTTTTAATATAACACTGATTTGTGAAAACCTACTTATAGAATGTATTCATCTTTTGAAACTTTTGAGGCACTGCCATACAGTGCAAGTCAGACATATTTCGGACAGCTTGGAAATCGCCGCATATCAGGAGAAGATCAATTTTATAGTTGTGTAATTTCTCAATGTATTCCAATGTTTCATATATCTTGTCCAGCTCCCCATGGCAACAGCCTTCCACAGCTATTTTCATGATGCAGTTTTGCTGAAAAAGGAACAAGAGAATCTTTCATTTAGCTGGAAAGTAAACAAATTTAAAACTCAGCTTAATATACAAAACTTTAATATTGACCTTTGTCATGGTGAAAGTAATCAAATCTAACACTCAGCTTAATGTACAAAACTTTAATATTGACATTACTCATGGTGAAAGTAATAAAATTTAACACTCAGCGTAATGTACAAAACTTTAATATTGACCTTAGTCATGGTGAAAGTAATCAAATTTAACACTCAGTGTAATGTACAAAACTTTAATATTGACCTTAGTCATGGTGAAAGTAATCACATTTAGCACTCAGCTTAACGTACAAAACTTTAATATTGACCTTAGTCATGGTGAAAGTAATCAAATTTAACACTCAGCGTAATGTACAAAACTTTAATATCGACCTTAGTCATGGTGAAAGTAATCACATTTAGCACTCAGCTTAACGTACAAAACTTTAATATTGACCTTAGTCATGGTGAAAGTAATCAAATTTAACACTCAGCTTAATGTACAAAACTTTTGTTTGTTTGTTTGATTAGGATTTTTAACGTAGCTTTAACAATTTTTCAGTCATATCGCTACGATGTCTGCAGTGAGGCAGTTTATAGTGATGTCTAGCACTGAGACATTATGCCGCAGACATGTAGCATGATGTCTCACCCAGTCACATTATCCTGACACCAGGCCGACCAGTCCTAACACTAACCTCTTAATGCTGAGCGTCAAGCGAGGCAGCTGTTAGTACCATTTTTGTAAGCCTTTGGTATGACTCGGCCGGGGATCGAACCGACGATCTCCCGCTTCCGGGGCGGACGCTCTAACCACAAGGCCACCGGAGCGGTTACAAAACTTTAATATTGACCTTAGTCATGGTGAAAGTAATCAAATTTAACACTCAGCTTAATGTACAAAACTTTAATATCGACCTTAGTCATGGTGAAAATAATCAAATTTAACACTCAGCTTAATGTACAAAACTTTAATATTGACCTTAGTCATGGTGCAGTAAGATACATGAATGAACACATGGTCATACATACAAACATCATGCAAAAGTGAACATTATGTCCGGTTTCTTGCTGTGTTTGTTTGTTTTAGGGTTTAACGTCATATTTCAGCACTCGATAGGCTATACATGGCAGCCAGTATTATTGGTGGAGGTAGAATCTGGGACACCCCCCCCCCCCGGAAAGAACCACCGACCCATGAGAAGCTACTGGCAAGCTTTCTCACATAACTACATTAGCCGAATCTTAGATTCGAACCCACGCAGACAGAGGTCTGACGGCAGTGATCCGTAACGGAAAGCGCTTTAGACCACTCTGCCACTCTGGGCCTCTCCGGTTTCTTCCCAAAGCAGGCTTTGCAAAATTGTTGAATTCTGTATGTACAAACAGCAGTTGCTGTGAGTTTAATGCCATTTTTGAACATATGCTAGACTATATATATGGTGGCCAGTATAAATGGTTGAGGAAGAGCTTGGAAGACCCCAGTAAGAACCACCAACCCAAGAGAAGCAGCTTGCAAGTTTTCTCACATACCCACTATGACTGAGTTGAGAATATAACCCATGGAGTCAGAGGTGTAGTGGCAGTGATCAGCAAAGCAAGTGCCTTAGCCATCTCAGCCACCCAGGGCCCCAAAAATTAACAGATTAAAGACTATATTTGCATAAAACAGAGTCCATGTGTTCTTAATAGCTACAAAGTTGATGTTTTCAAAACAGTTTTTGTGTGATAAAGAATTGTTTGGAGTGTCCAAGCAATTAAAGCCTCTCTCTACAAAACAATTAAAGTCTGTACAGAAAAAGAATAAGTGAATATATACTGCTTGTCTTAAACAGAAAAGCTCACATTGTTAAATGATACACGTAAGTACATGATGATTCTATGTGGAAAAAGATCAAATTTGAAAAGTGCAGCATGGAATCCGATTGGTTGAAGGTTAAAATCTAAAGTAATAAAACCGTTATTTTTTCTTTTACTGTTACACCTCTATGTGATGTAGTGATATATTTATGTTGCATTTAGACAGAGATAAGTCTTGTGTCCAGTAATTTAAAGCAGTAAGATTCTTTTACTGTCTTAAAATCTATTTTGCTGGTGTTACTGATAAACTGATGGTAAGACTTACACCATAAGAGTAAAAAAAAACATTAACATAACGAATATTACACAAGTTAAAGCTGATATTCTCAAATTCCAGCATTCAAATTAAACAAATATTAACTAGATTTACATCATAATAATAAAATAACCATTAACCTTATGAACGTTACACAAGCTAAAGCTAATATTATCCAATTCCAACATTCAAAATTAAACAATAAGCACACACAAATTCTCATGTTCAAGACATGATGTCTCAAGGCAAGTCAAAATGTACCGAAGTGAAAACGGAACAAAATAATAATATACCCAAGTTCAAATATATGTCAAAATGTACTCATCTGAAATGTACCCAAGTCAAAATATATCCAACTCAAAATATACCAAGTCCAAACACAAAAAAATTAAAGCAAGAAAAGAATAATCCAACAACATCTTGACAAATGAAACATCTTGGCCTTTAAAATTTCTTTGATATTGAGAGCTCTTTTGATAATTTAATTTGAAATAACTCAACACAATATTCTAAGAGAATAAATTTACAAATTAAATTCATCTCTAAAGGCAAATTAGACAGACAAACAGACAGATGGATGGATGGATGGGCAGAGTGACAGACAGACAGACAGACAGACAGATAGATAGATAGATAGATAGATAGATAGATAGATAGATAGATAGAGAACTTTATATACTCCAGGCTAACATGTATGCTCTTGCAAAAACCCTTATAGTAAAACGATTGCCAACTTGTGCACTTTGTTATCATAATTACCCTTCCACTTAAATCAAAAAAATTGAACATGTAGAAGATACTGACATCATGGATACTGACAACATCATGGACACCCAACTTGGTTATCATGACAATTAACTGTTCATGACCAAAAAATTCACAAAATATGGAGAACTGAGTAACTGGTTTGTGTTGGGATTCTGTAAGTGTGTCAGTTTATATTTCCAGTTCACTTGTTAGTAAGTAATAAATCTGATTCAGGTAAAAATTGCATTTTATAGGGCTTATGTGCAAACAGATGCAAGAGCATACAAGAAAAACGTAGGCCAATGAGAATTCAAAGAGAATTTGCATCCTCACAAAAATCATAGCAATAAACATTATGAAAGTTATGATATAAAAAACATTATGTAATCACTGCTCAAAAGCAGGTGATGATCTATGACACTTGAGAGTGACTGAGTGTACAGAATGAAGTGAACAGGTCCAAGAACAAACCCGTGGAACACCACAATATAGATCAACTGGGCTGGAGTATATTCCATTTGCAGATACAAGTTTTTTCCTGTTCACTAAGTAGGACTTGAACCACAGTAAGGCTGTATGCTGGAGACGGTGAAGTAATATATCATGGTCTATTGTGTCAAATGCTTGAGACAAATCAAGGAGGGTGAGGACGGTAATCTTTCTGCTACCCAAGACAGAATGTCATTAACTACTTTCAGAAGAGTAGTTTCAGTACTGTGGCAAAGGCGACATGCAGACTGTACATTGCTAAAAGTACTGAATTCAAATGAGAAATAATTTGGTTTAGAACAACTTTTACAAAGATCTTTTTTATGAACGGGAAATTAGAAACTGGGCTGTAGTTCTTTAAATTGTTATGGTCAAGTGTTGGTTTCTTCAACAGAGGCTTTACAATGGCAATTTTTAAAAATGGTGGGAATTCCCCGGATGAGAGAGATATTAATAACATCAGTTAGTGAAGGCAATATTGGGTCTAAGATGTGCCTGCTTTACTTATAACAGCACATCAAAAAAACATGATGCAATAGCTGGGTGTCAAGTTCATTTTGACTAGCAGCTTGGGTAGGAAAATGCTGATAGAATTCTGTGGCAGAAAGACCGCAAGATGTACATGTGGTTATTATAAGAGTACATCAGAACTTTAGCTTCCATTACTGTGTTCATTTCTGATTGTAGCCAAATAAATAGTGCATGAGACCTCAAAATCAAGACACACCAAGACTTGGACAAAACATTGTTTGCAAATTTGGACAAGTATTTTGGGGTTAAATGGCAAACTAACAATGATTGTAATGAGATTGAGAAGAGTGCTAAAGTTGCAAGAACTGATAGTTTGGATGGGATAGTGGCCAAGTATAAGAAAGTGTAATGCCTGGCATTGTGTTTGGAATAAGACCATTCCTTGGATTGAAAAAATTCTGTCTTACCCCGAATGACTAACAAAACTTACACCGCTGTCAGGCTATTTTGTGCATCTAAGGTCACCAATATTGGCGCAAAACCCAAACTGAATTCATTGATGAAAATAAAATTCTGAAAAGCGGCAATTGTCACCAGAATATTCTATTCAAATTAATAATAATTTTGGACAAACGAAATACCACCCCTATGTTTTCATGACTCCATATATGGCGGACTATTCTGGGCTTGGCTTTGAAAATATGTAATGTTTATGCTTCAGACTATGGAAATGAAATACATTACTTTGAAATCTTCCTGTCAGCATTTCAACCAATATATGAATTTTCAACCAAAACATGTGATCCAATGTTTACAGAACAGAAATACTGTTAGGCAGATTTACCAGACTTGCCAAATAGGCTGACATGGTTGTACATGTCAGTGTTATAAAGAATGTAAAAATTAAACTCAATGGCAACTTCAAGTTTGTGAAGTTAAAAAAAAAAAACAATGGGGGGGGGGGGCTGCAACCTTTCTATATTTACCAAATGGGAGTCCTGGACTCCTAGTTTTAAAATCCTAATGAGACCTCTGCTATTGCTCATTGATTGTAAAATGTTTAGTAGAGAAAATCATACAGGATATCATGACAATGGTAAATGTTAAAAATGCCCTCTGCAGTCAAATAATGTTATTCCTTTGTTTTAAATACATCATATCAAATCGAAAGAAGGGATCCCAATGTTCGTGAAGTAGATATTAATTTGTAGATATCGCGTTTCATATATATTGTAATCCGACTAAAAGACGTAAAAACTGAACCTTAAAATTACAGAGGTCTCACTAGGAATTTAAAACTAGGAGTCCAGGACTCCCATTTTGGTAAAAAAAAGAGTCCCACTAGCAAAAGTTGCAGTCCCATCCCAATTTTTTTAAAACTTTGCAGACTAGAATAACTGTTGCTTGCCATTGAGTTTAATTCCATCATTCTTTATAACACTGACATGTACAACTGTATCAGCTTATTTGGCGTGTCTGGTAATTCTGCACAACAATACATCATTTCTGTAAATATTCAGTAACGTGCCTATTTGGTAATTTTTTTTTTAATTTTGGGGGCTGAAATGCAAACAGAAAGATTCCAAAGTAATGTATTTCATTTACATAGCCTGATGCATAAACATTACATCTTTCAAAGCCATGCGCAAAATATTCCACTATATCAGTTCTAGCAACTTAAGCACAGTTCTGAATCTCATATAAATCATCATCATTTTTTCGTTTAACCCCAAAATACTTGTCCAAATTTGCAAATGGTATTTTGTCCAAGTCTCGTGTCTTGGTTTCAAGTTCGCATGCAATATTTATACAGCTACAATCGGAAATGAAATCAATTACAGGATCACAGAGTTTCGCCAATGTAGAAAATTGAGATTCTGTTTTCTTTTTTGGTGACAAAACATACCAAAATATACCATCTGGCGATATTTGTGGCAACACCAATTTTGGCCTATAAAAACTGAATATACAGTCTTGTGTTTGGAGTAGAGAAAATCAAAGGCACCTTGACAGAAAGCAGTGAACTTGGATATAACAATGCACTGTTATATCATAATCCACTTATGCTGATATCTGGCCTTATTACTGTATGCGGTAATATAATCAAAATAACCATGCAACTGACTAGTTAAAATCCAACACCTCTGAAGGTGAAAATGTGAAATGAGTACAGTCAACCAGATGACGCTAAGTTTTATTAAAAAAACCGATGGAAGAAAAAAATAGTTTTGCTGACACTTCAGAGAAAACTGATTACCTTTGAAGCACCGATATTTACTAAACAAATAAAACAAATCTGTCTCAATGTTGTACAATTATCTGATGTTGCCGCTGCAATAACAAACAGGTATTTGTTAGGTCCTTCAACTGGAGCCTTCAATAACAAATGCACCATCATCAAATCAAGCTGACGACCTTTCCTCAAAGAAAGTCAGCAACAAACTCAAATAAAAGCATTGCCTCACTTTACATAGTGCGTACGGAGGACTCCTGCGTGAGTGATTTTCTGTGTCCCATATAAAAAATTTGTGTCCAAATGCACGTAATTAAGCGTTTCCGAGATCTCTCAATTAGAATGTGTCAAAATGCATTTTGAGCTTCATAACTACACTACTTCATTCATTAACCAACTTCCAAAGTATAACAACGTAAGATGGGTGGGACGATTTACCCATATACTGCCCAAATATACCCAAATACTGTCCAGAGACCAGCACATGATACATTTATTATTAAATACTTTTTTTAATTCATTGTCAAGTTAAGTTCTGGGTCAAATTAAATACATTAATGACTTAAACAACCAGAAATTCATTGTACGAAACGTTCAAACATTACCAATTACATTTTCTCGAAATTACCGACAGAGTCCAGGACGACATATATGTCGTTAATTTGCGTACATAATTGTAGATATGTGTATTCTACAATGATGTTAATTTTTCTTTGCGGTTAAACCTTCAACATTTAGATATAATTAGCTATTAATCTCAAGTGTATCATCCAAACATGGATCTTTGTTCGAAACATTTAAAGACGTGTGTTCCTGTTCCCATCCTCTAATATTTATGTGTTGTTTTTTCATATAAAATATAAATCAGATTTTTAAATAGAAAATTTGTTTATAGTTTTGATGGTTTTTCTTAACTTGTTACTTTCTTGGATGAATCGTTCTGAGGTTTCTGTATATACAGGCCCCTTATTTCCCCCTCTCCCAAAACTTGATTAAGTTATTCTATAATAGTATATAATAGTAATAACTAGTTTTGTACTGTCGCCCATTTACATATTTATCCATGAATAATTAAATAAAATTATTTCCTGTGATCATAGACAAAGATTTTCGCTATGTATATGCTATTATATTTTGTCTGCTATCTACATTCTGTGTCTGGACTGGACTTTGTGTGGTCTAATGTTTGCTTTTATTTACTTGATGTTTATTTATGAATAGAATGTGTGACACACACACACACACACACACACACGATACATATTCAAAAACCTGATTTTAAGCCAGAATCTTTGCAATGAATTTAAAATATCTTTAGTTATAAATGTATCACGTGCATGTTTCTGGACAGTATTTGGGTATATCTGGGTGTATTTGGGTATATTTGGGCAGTATTTGGATATATTTGTGTGTATTTGTGTAAATCGTGCCGACGTAAGATGGCATTGAAAAGGAGCTAAACTGTACACAATCATAATGATAATGGATACAATCGAAAACAGGTGAAACAATGTAAAAAGTCTCCATTATATAAGAGTGTTTAGTTGGATTCATTAAACAATCTGACAAGAATATACTCTAAACGATCTGACAAAAAAGAAGAATATAGAGAAAATGTCAATAGGTATACCTCAAAATGAAAGAAATGGAATAAATTTGGCTAGTTAATTACAACAACTTAAAAATTCAGCGTGAACGTAAGTCTTAGTCTTTTGAGCGCTTGGTTAGTAAAATTCTCGAACCAAAAGAACGACACAAGCTAGGTACATAAAGGAAATTTGACCGAAAATTGTGGAATTATTTATATCGATACAAATTTTATTCTAAATTGGTTAAAATTAAATCAAAATTTTGAAAAATAATCTCTGAATATATTGCTAATGTCTTCGTTCGTGAAAGTTGTTCCATCGTCATTTTTATGAGATTTATTTCGTAAGAGACATATACTTTCTCTGGTTTAGTGGATAAAAATGCGTACAAGCCTGTACCTAAAATATTAAACGTACACATGACAACAGAACATAAAATAATATGCATACAATAAAAGTGAAAATTGTAAACAAAGATACTGCCACTCACAGGAAAAGAGGAAGCGGTGTAAGTTACCATTAAAAAGCACGAAACTTGGTTACTAGAAACACCGAAATACACCTTTATTTTGCTATATATTTTTATTTATCAATAAAAAACAATAATAATTTAATAGAAAAATACAGATAGAACATGTAAATACATGTGTATTTTGGTGTATTTCCGTTTTTCAGTGTATTTCTGTGTTTCTAGTAACCCCAAGTAACTGGTGAGGTTTGAACTTTTTCAAAACATCAAAGAGACAAAACAAAATAACAACTTCTAGCGCTTTCGATAGAAAAAAAAACTCTAAGAAAACAAAACAATTTCAAAGACAAAAATTGTATTAGCTTGCAATGAAGATAAATGTGTGCTTTACAATGTCATTTAATGTCAACTAAGTTAGAAATTATTTCAATGATGTCTGTAATGAATGACCCTGTTTTTTTTGCACATTTTCAGTGTTCATTATATCGCCTCCACTGAAATGTACTTTTAAATTATATGACAACGGACTTAGAGAAATTTCCAATGGAAAACTTAAAGAGTGATTGATAATAATATAATAACACTGGTACTTACCTACTTGAATATTGTAGTCCTTGTACGTTCTTCCGTAAACTGGAATAACACAGCAAAATATGAAAGTATATATATAATACAAATATTTTAACACTATTAATGCTCACTGAAGCCAATGCATCTCCACTGTCGAATGGAAAAAAGTCGAATGTCTCGGATAGCGTTTAAATTTGTAATCATTCAAATGCAAGCATCACTAATAGACGTTAAACATTACCTTTTGCAGGGAGGTATAGTTTGACACCCTGGGCATTGTTAGCTGTAATTAACTCTGTTTCAATAACACGCCTTCTGGCTTACATCCGGCAGCTACCCGTGAGTAGAATTACAATTAATACCTGATAGAGTGACATCTTAGCAAAGTCTATACATAATCCTCACATTAAATTTTGGCCCTTGGCACATAGGAAATTTGAAGTGAATATAATCAGTCCAATTTATCGTCATAATAAAAACTAAAAACATTAGACAAAATCATGTACCAGGAATTACAAAACAATATAGATATACATTACAATGTATTTTTGTTTTTATTTGTACGTATGTAAGTTAGCCTTTTGCCAAACTCCAAAACGTACACCTTCACCGATTTTGACAAATAAGACTTGAAAGTTTGTCAGTTTTAAACTGTCTGTGGCATTTAAAAAAAAAAAACTTGTAGAAATTGTATTATTTTTTTTACCTCTGTGCATTTATATTTGAATTCAATCTTGACATGATATTTTTGTGAGTTCTTTCTATTTTATATTATATTGTAACGGAATGCTTATTGAAAGAAGAGGAACAAAAGATGGCTGATTAATTATATCAACCCAAAAATTCTGAGTTATGGTATGTTTTAGGTTTTTGAGCGTTTGCTTAGTAATATTATCTAACCAAGAAAATAGCATAAGATAGATACACACAGGAAATATGACCGACAATATACTTTCTCTGGTTTAGTGGATACAATTTCATACAAGACAGTACCTAAAAAATTAAAAGTACACATGACAACAGGACATAAAATGATATGCATAAAAAAGCACAAATTATACATATAATTGTACACCACAGAATGAAACAAAGCGACGTGAAACAAAAAAGATACTGCCATGTGTAAAATATTATAGTCATTATAGATGGCACAAGGCATAAACTAAAATGAATAATTTTTGCAATACTGGCTTTCTATGATAGAGTCGCATTTTATCTTCAGTTTTGTTTGTACATTAAATGCACCCAATACTAATAAAGTAAATTTTCTTAAATATTGAATCTAGTTAGACGTATAAAATACATATCAAAATAAAGAAACTACGAGTGTTTGTTTAATATTATATATTCATTTTTTATTTCGTACCCAAAACAATGGTCTTTTCGTACCCAAGGTGCTGGTCATTTCGTAGCCAATGCCTTTCAATCGTAACTACAAATATCACAAAAATATATTTCATACGTAATTTCTATGTTGATTTGTATCCATTGTGATAGATATACATATAATAATAATAATAATAATAATAATAATAATAATAATAATAATAATAATAATAATAATAATATGACTTTCTTTGCTTTAACGGGAATCATAATTGAACTGTTATCAAATGCTAAAATCTATGGATATCTAGTGAGTTTAAGCTTTTGCGCTTACTATAATTTCACACGTGTTTGATATTTTTTTTATTTTGATTTATTTTGAAATAATTTAACTTTATTTTCGGAATTTAAAATTTGTTTTCTCAGGCACGTATATTTTAGTATAAAGAACATATGGCAAACTTGGAATTATAGACAACGAATTCAATTTATCATTACGCCGAAAAGAATCGAGAAAATTCATTAATTTGTTCTCATGGACGCATTGTACCTGGACGTTTCGGCCCAAGACATTTCGCGAAGTGGACAGGCCTGTGGAAGAGTTTGGAAAAACGCCCCATTAAGTAATATACATTTTTTAGAATAGGAATAGTTAAATAATTTAACTTTTGGATGCTAACATCCTAAATACTCTTTCTCGGTGCAGCTCCCGTACTGCACAGAGAACCCAAATTCATGGGTAAATAAACCATTTCAAATGATTTTCAAGATTAAATAACTAAACTAAAAACTGACGACCAAATTTAAGACGGGAGAAGTACAGCCAAAAATAAAAAATGTACAGTCGGACTATATAAAGATAAATATAGAAATTAAAGTGAGACACAGTAAAAAACAACATATCTAAATAAAACACCTCACTTTACCGAAATTCAAAATTAAATAAAAAATAAACTTATGTACTATCTTAAAAAAAATGATGAACGTGATGACCCAATTAGAGGTAGAAATACTGAAATAAGGCAACTGGTCAAATTCGAGCGAAAAGGCTATCCTAACAATAAAACAATGTATATATACATATATAGCACACAGACAATTAGCACCAACATTTCTAGCAAACACAGGATATAGGACACCACTAGCCATGGTCAAACCGAAATTATTAAGAAAATAGCAGCAGAGGGGGTGAATCCGACAAACGTTTTAGGCGTCGACGAGGCTTCCTTCTCGTAAATGTTTTATAGAAAGGTCTATTTGACAAACCAAGGCTTCCTAGAAAATTATAAAAAAAAGCGTCGATTTGGTAAATTGAGGCTTCCTCAAAGACGCCATGTCGTTGTCACCACCCCCTCTGCTGCTATGGGTTAACAATTCTTTTACGATGAAAATCACTACGATTTCACAAACAGACTAATTTCTTGGACCTCACCTCGTAGATCAATTAGATTATTGGATTGGTCAGTGATTTTTAAATTAATTCTCGTTAACGAATCATTATGACATCGCATATAAACTGGATTAGTTGGGTCCTCAATTATTAGAAATCCGGGTGGAGCTGTTGGTGCAAATGAATATAGAATATATCCCTGCTGAGCTTGATTTGATCGCTCGAGATTTATTTGATAGCTTTCTTCGATAACATCACATACTAAATTCAATGCAATCACCGAGGATATATTGACGTTGAACGGAGCGATATGTCTACCACCACCATCTGGGTCATTATTATATGTTAGGATAGTTGTTGGTGGTTGTGGTCCTGTTTTTTTTTTATGCGTCGTGGATTTTTTTGAAACTTTCATCGATGGCATCATTGAGAGATTTTTGTGGTTCTGATATATTATATCCGTGTAGTTTGAACGCAGGAATATCTTCTACGCGTGTATTATGCACTATTGCAAACTCCGTTCTCGTTTTAGGATTACTATCACCTAATACCTCTTGAATAATTTGAGAATGAAATGTTTCTATGTCATTAATGATTTTGTTACATGTTTGTACGACGTTGATAAATTCATCTCGGGTGAGAGTGTCGGATTTAAGAGATACTAACAACAGCGAAATATCGTTATTGAAAGCTGTGAAATTTTCAGTGATTTTATCTCGTCGAGTTGTGAAGTATCTTCCGTTGCGGTCGGCTATCATTCCAGTGAAAAAATTCAACCTATTGTAACCGCTATAGCTTTTAACAGGTTTTTATCGGGTTTTATCCTGTCGGTGATATAATTGGATTTTTGTGGTTCAGGTGGTATGTTAACTTGTCGAGGTGGTATTTCAGGCCATCCCAGTATTGTTCTTATAGAACTCTGATAGATATCTACAGCATAACTAGGCGAGTTTATTTCAATCGCAGATGATAGTGTTGGCTCGTGGACTGTTATAGCGATTTCGATTCTGCTCCAGTAATGGATTTTATTCTGCGTTGTAATTCAGCATTGATTTGTTCGATTTGGTATGACCCAGATGGTATCGAAACAACGTTCCAGTCTGGAGTTCCATCGGGTTTATTCTTATTCGCAAATACCAAGGAATTATTCTTTTGTTGACCGCCAAATGCTACCGACCTAATGTTAGGCCAACTGTGATACACTCGTAGATTCGCCAACGCGATCTCCTTCACGGGAATCGGAATAGGGAAATTTACACTGAATTCAGGATTCGTTGATGTTATTGAGATCATTCTGGTTTTTACTGGATTTGTGTTCTCCACTATTCGTTGAAGTAGTTCTTGCGGTGTTGTCATCGTTATTAATATAATCATGTTGTATTTCTAATTTTGACATCGCGGAATCATAAATACTTACCATCGCTGAGAACTCACTATCGGTTATAAATGTATCATCGAGCGACGACGATATTAACGAGGATAAGTGCGAGTACGCGGTTGATACAACATGACATTTAATTACGTAATCATGCAGTTTAAGCTGGCTGAATGATGATATTTTTTTTGTTATTGTCGAAATAATTCCTGCTGCGATTGTTGTTGCCGCAGATATGCAAATTGGAATAGCTATCGGAGCAATCATTGTCACCGAGGATAGTATAATTCCGGCTCCGGCGATTACACCACTCACCGAGTACACGGTAACATCAACTGCGGTGATTCTTCGTCGGTATTTTTTAATTTTTGTTTGATACTCCTCAGTGAGTATTTTGAGTTTAGTTTGAAACTTTCTGACCTGATCATAGCGATATTGAGATACCGAAGGTACCGTCGGTGATGACATTTTATTTTCAAATCGTTTACGATTTCAATTGAAACCGTTAGCGGTTTAATTGTTTACTTAAATCCGCTACGAATTATATATACCATGATACTGAAACCCTAGCTAGATTATTATCATTCGTTGTTAGTGAACTGTTCGGTTGTACCCTTTTCGATGATTGTTGATATCGTATTGTTGACCCCAGATGAACTCGACGATGATATATTAAACTGAGTCGGTGTCACTAGTGTTAATCGATAAATACCTTTGACGGTCGAGGTGATACTTAGTATATTGTCTGTAGGAGTCCACGCAAATGATTCGTGTTGGATCGTGTATACTATGTTGTTGGTTTTCTCATGAGGAATTTTTGTTTTTTCAATGACTGTTACCATCCTCGAAAAATCATTTTTGATTGCCTCGATGAAGATTTTCATCTCAGAGATGGATTTTTTAATATCGGGGAGTTTTATGTCAATTTTATCCAACGTGGTTGCAAGAAATTTATCTATGATATTTTTACGAAAAATTGAAAACTGTTTTACGTATTCTTCATATTTGGATTGAAGTGTTGCTAGTTCCAACATAAAAGTTGTTATCTCTGTGAGCTTCGGTATGGTCACTGGAGGATTACCAAAGAATTCTAACACGGTCTCCATGATGGATTTTTGTAAATCATTAAATTTAGTTATATGATCATCATACTTATCATTAAGGGATTTTAATGAATTTGCTGTGTTATCAAGAGATCTTAATTTATCTGTAATCGTCGAAACAAGTACGCCAGGTTTGAGTTTACCCTGATCGGAAAATAACGCGATAGTATCCTCTACTGCGTTGCGTTGTTTAACTAAAATATCATCCAGGGAAACATTACTAGTTTTCAATTTACCCTGACGATCTTGAAATAAAACTATTTCATTGGGATCAACACTTGCTAAGTTCAACATCTCAGCTATTTCATCTTCGATTATTCTTTTTATATCTCCGGTTGCAACACCATCGGGTTCGGGTTTCTTCAGCGCTGATAAAGATCTCTCTCAAATATCAATCATGTTATTCTATATAATCTCTCTCTAAAATATCTTCGTTGACTACTTCGTCGTAACCAGCTACTGCTAGTATATTCATTTACGACAACATGTGGTGGCTTTCCTGATGTTGAAATAGCGTCGAGGACATTTGATACTTCGTTGCCGCATATTGGTGGGTCATTCATTTGTTGTGTTGGTAGCGTAGAATACCAACGATGAGTTTTTAAGCGGTTTATATAACGCACGAATTCCTTCGGCGGTGCTAACCCATATGAATTGAAATAAACGATTACACTTGGATCAATCGCGTATGCAACCCAGTGGGTTCCGGGTCCGGTGCTATTATCGAGATTAATGATACAGGTTTCGGCGCTGTTTGGTTGTGCTGGCGACTGATCTTTCATAAAGACACCTCTGAATATTTTTATCGCAAGTTTTTTAGCAGCATCAAGTAAATCAAAATTAGACATAGGAGTCAAAGATTCCACAGCCAAAGGTTCTCGAGTTAATAAACCGTTCCTGGGATTCTCAGACCCTTACCACTGTACCATGAATACGAGGTTCCTGGCAGTCTTAGACCCTTTCCATTTTTTTTATACCCCTGCCTAGTATCATGAACCTGAAGTTCGATTCTTGATCAAAGATTTGGTTGTATTGCGTGATAGACATACAATTGATAATCGCGTACAGAATCATCCTTGCGCACTGTGGCGTCCATATCAAACGCTGGATCAGGTGACCGTTTGAAAATTTTATTATATATCTCCTTGATTTGTCAAGGTCTAAATCATCGTCTACGACGACCTCGTTGTGGTTTTTTTAAGCCACCTCCCGTTATCATATTTGCGGTTATGTTATCTTGGGCGTTAGTCACATGCAACGCTAGTTTCTGATCTACTGCGTTATTATTTTACTAACACTAGCGGGCATTTCCGCTGTAGATGGTAACGATAACGACGGAGTCGTTAATGGTGGTTTCCATCGCCGCCGAACTAGCGCTATTAGTTAATCCTTCGCGGCTGAAAACGCTTTTCCGGCAAGATTTCCAACAGCGCTAATACCCTTATCACGAATAACATCAATAGCTTTCATTGATAATTGTTTTGCTAGAGGCGCCACATTTTGAACCATTCTTGCAAATAACCCTGCAATTGTATCACCGAGACCACCACCATAGTACGCTCTATAATCTGGAAATCGTTAGTTTACTACATAGACGCTGGTTGGTTTATCATGGTTGTAGTGTATGATCATCTTATCTAAATGATATTTATCTAATGCGATGAATTCGTCATCAGATTAACCATAATGGTAAAAATCAGTAGGATTTTCCACTAACTCTCCAATGAAAACTCGATATGTTTTGATATCCCTGACACCACCTTGAAATAACCGCCTGCAGATATCAGCCGCTTCATTAATTATTTCCGGTGAGTTATTTCCAGCTCGTTTTCCTCCGATGAGAACTTCTAATCGTGTTGTATCGCTGAGAATATTACCAGGACATTGAATAAGACCACTACCTGAAATTCCACTCCCAGAAATTCCCTTTCCGCTACTTTAACCAGTTGCACCTTGTGTATCTGCTTTTTACTTTCTAAATCCTTAAGAAGTTCTTCAACATCATATTCATCTCGATCAGATGGTATACATAATGGTTGTTGTTGAGGTGAGAAAGATATTTTCTTTGAAGGTTGTTGTCTTTTTCTTTGCATTTTTTGCTTTTTTTGTTGTTGTTTTAGTTCTTTATATTGTTTATTCACTTGACTCACTGCATCGATATATCTTTTGTATGATACACTATCTGTATCAATTTGACTTGTTTTAGTTTTCATTTTGTAGAATACATCAGCCCAATGAATTATGCTTCTAATATACTTATGATGTTCTGGTTTCAACATTTTTTTTCTGTTTTCATAAGTCGTAAAAATAAGCGCAGGAATTTTTGTTGGTTTAGTCTTATCAATTGCTTCTAACCTTTCCTCGTTATATCTCGCGCGTAAATCAGCTTCTGTTCTTTTTGATTCAGGTGGTTCACTAACATCAATATCACCTAGTCGTTCAATTTCCTGCTGAGCTGATATATCACCGTGGAGTTTTTGTACAGCTTGTTTTGTTTGTTCAGTTCCTGTTGCTATTTCTTCAAGTTCACCAGTAAGAGTCTTTTCTTTTCTTGGTTTGCCCTTGGGACCCCCCCCCCCCATATAGCACGCTCAGTAGCTGATATTACCCCTTTCGATGCTGTGATTATTGGTTTAAACAAATCTTCAGTTCCGGCTGACAAGTCAGTCTGAAGACTCTGTCTGGCTTGTAATTTACTTCTGACAGAGTCGCGTATTGGTAAGAATTTCCTAATTGACGCTAATCTGTCCCTCGCTAGTCTTGTAGTTAATGCTTCGTTGACCATTATTGAAACAGTAAAGCAATTTCCAATTAATGTACAATGTAGTGATTTTGTCGTCATCAAATGATTTTTACGTTTTAACCCGACTCAGATAGACAAGCAACAAAAAAAACAACACTCAAAGCCTGTATTGATTACATAACTTCCATTGTATTTGCAACATATGTCCATGCAGTGCGAGAATTTTACTAACGCGCTAGACATGTCAAATTGTTAGCTGTATCCAGCTGTTTTTTTTTCATTTTCTTGAATTAACGCCCGTATATTTCTAATCTTCGAATTAACGTCCTTTTTCAATTCATAATCTCGGCCCAATTCTTTTCGTATTCCTTCTACGATAGTAAATAACGGGACAAACACACTTAAGTCACTACAAAATGCAAGAGAGTCCCGAATAAAATTCTGGAATTTTTTATCAGCTCATACTTCTTTGACAGCATGTACTTGTTAGTTATAATACCGTATTCTATATCTTGAAAGTCAGACATAATTTGATCAGGGTTTAAATTATTAGATAATTTAATCTCTTGTTTTTTCAATTTTGAAATCTCGAATATAATCCTATTCATATTTTCAGAATTCATATATGATAGTACATATTTCTAATACAAAAATACAAAAAATTGGGGTTCAATTTTGACCCGTTTTTAAAGGATGGATATATACAATGAATGATGTCAATGAATTATTATACAATTCCATTTGAGTGTTTTGGCAATTGTATAGGGACAGCACAAACATGTTAAGGACATCACAATGTCATTACTATGGTTTTAGGTATTTTCTAGGCATACATAAAGGATGGATATATACAATGAATGATGTCAGTGAATGATTATACAATTCCATTCGAGTGTTTTGGCAATTGTATAGGGACAGCACAACATATTAAGGACAGCACAATGCCATTACTATAGTTTTAGGTAGTTTCTAGGCATACATGTTAAGGACAGCACAATGCCATTACTACGGTTTTAGGTAGTTTCTAGGCATACATAAAGGATGGATATATACAATGAATAATGTCAATGAATGATTATACAATTCCATTCCATTCGAGTGTTTTGGCAATTGTATAGGGACAGCACAATGCCGTTACTACGGTTTTAGGGTAGTTTTTAGGCATACATAAAGGATAGATATATACAATTAATGATGGATATATACAATGAATTGGATGGATATATATATATATATATATATATATGCAATGAATGAATTGGATGGATATATACAATGAATGAATGGATGGATATATACAATGAATGAATGATAATGATATATATACAATGAATGAATTGGATGGATATATACAATGAATGAATGGATGGATATATACAATGAATGAATGATAAGGGACAGCACAGGGGACAATACGACATATAACAATGAATGAATGGATGGATATATACAATGATAATGAACGATGACACTCCTACATTCAAATTGCAACCGCATACCCCCCAAAAAATTCACCCTGGGTTGAATGAAAAATCATTCACACCACGGTGTGGTGTGGTTGGTATATACGGTTGCAATTTGAATTTCGGAGGTACCCCCCCCCAATTAAAACCATCTGTCGGCATCGTTGGCAATAATGCCTGTTACGAGTTTCGAACCGTGACCGCTAGTATGGCACCGCGACACGTTACCTATTGAGCTAATGGTTCTTATATACGATATTATGTTTTTGAATATAATATGTAGGTAAGCTAATACAATCAATAGCGAGCAGGTGTGATGACGTCAATGGATCGATCACAAGCCACAACCGAATCCATATACCTTTGTGTATGAAACAAAAAGCGTCGATTTGGTAAATAGAGGCTTCCTCAAAGACGCCATGTCGTTGTCACCCACCCCCATATGCTGCTATGGGTTAACAATTCTTTTACGAGATTCAGTAAACGGTTTTAACTGAATATTTTATCAAGTCCGACACGATATCGCGTCCGAGGATCTGATAAATTTATCGTCACAAATCAATGTGGGGTTGACTGAGCGTGACTAAAGAAATTTCTAAAGAGATTATGATCCATATAACCGCTGCACCAAGTTTGCCAAACATTTCTAAGAGTATGTGTATCAACTCCGTTGAATACGGCAATACTATTGCGGTTATCTCTGATCACTTTTGGTATTTGTGTGTATCGTTGAGTGACATATATCACGTAGGTTTTTAATGTCTACCTCTGGAAAATATCCTAGCGGGATTCTTTTGATTGTCTAACATGATAACATCATATACGACTAAATTGTTAATATCTCCATCAATATCATCAATGCTCGGTGCTTCATCGATATCGGTTATAAACTCAATAATAGTACGGTATAATTCTCCGTTTGGTCTTACAAATTGATCGAATTTACCCTCTTCGTCTTCAAAACTGTGAACTAACCACACTGACACAGGATTGTTTTTACTTGACTGAGAAATAAAATCAAATAAATTTCCCGTGTAATATTTTATTGTTCTATCCCGTGGAAATATTGTTACCGCAGGTGTCTACACGTGTTCATTATGGTCAATAATTTTGATTGGAGCTCCTTTTAATTTATATTTTGATTCGTGTAATATTTATAATTTTATCGTCATTATGGTTATTGGAAATCTTAATGATGTTTCTAATTTGGTTATATCTTGAATTGATGCTACGTTCTTCCTAACTGTTAATTCCCATTCATTTATTTTTTACGTCTTAGATCCGTCAATTTGTTTCCACGCAACGCATTTTTGAAGTGTTCTCTTATTCGTTCTGCTACACAATTTATTCTTGACGAAGTCAACGGTGACAGTTTCATTGGTTTTAATTTTTCAATACTCGGTTTATCATTTAACGAATATATCCCATAAACAACTGCTGTTACATGATAAGATCTTTCATAGTAGGGTTTGTCAATCCCAGTCAGCAATCCTGGTTTGGAATCATGACTCAAAGTGATAGTTCTTTTATCTTTCAAGATTGGTTCAAATTTGTCTCGAATAATCCAATCTCCCATTTCTGAGTTGATTATGAATTTCACTCTAAAAAAATACTTTTTCTTGTCAAGATGTGAGATTATCGCGGCTGCTCTTTCGTCGTTAATGGTAGCATCAACACTACCATCAATGTTGACCAACAGTGAGATGCTCCATCTCGTTGGAATTCATTAAAACAATCGCGGATTTTACCTATCATGCTTCTATCACTTATTAGACCATTTGGTACATCTACGGAGACTCTATCGAGATTGAATTTAACATTTTTCCAAGGCGTAATTTTCGATAATCTCTCGAACTCCTCCATATTATAATTAAGCAAGTATTTAAATAAAGAATTTATTATATAATGAACCATTGCAAATGGCGTATGATAGGATCAGTAATCGCATGTAACCAATCGTGTAGAAAGGAATTCTGTGGACATCATTTACAAAGCGTTCGTAATGGGAGTTATGGGCCCTTACCTTGCATACAATGTGGTGTATGTAGGTATGAGAGGAAAATTGCAATTGTGTCTGAGTTGCGGTGGTAAACGATAAAGATAACACAAGTGTTATCATGATAAACGAGTCAAAGATTCCGTCAAAAACTCCATCAATAAATGTGACAGAGTCAGCAACAAAACATAAGAACACCTCAAGATTATATTTATTGATTCCAAAGTAATAATTTAACCAAACAATGAATTAGACAAATAGTATTATATATAAAAATGGACCAAGAATTTCAGCCACATCCCGTGATTACCAAATATGAAGCGTCTCTTAACGGTATTGTCAGAAACCGCAGACTGAAGAATCCAGTTGGTGTTGTGAATAATCTTGGGTACTTGATATGTGGTGCTGGGAAAAAGAAATATCTTAATCATCGTTTCGTGTATGAGTGTTTTCATGGATTGATCGAAGATTGTCTTATTATTGATAATATTGATCCCATTCCTCAGAATAATTCTTTGAATAATTTACAAGCTATTTCTCAGAGTGAGAATACTAAACGAGGTGAGACTGGAAAAAACTGCTTGAAAATGCCAGGCCTATAAAATCATTTAATATAAAAGCTAACGAGGAAAAAGAATTTAAATCAATATGTGAAGCCGGTATATATTTTGATATTTGTAGAGCCTCAATAACGCGTTCCAGAAGGGGTATATCTATCTTTTCTTTTGAAGCGTTTCAATAAAAGAATTCAATTCGCATATATTTGAGAACACAAAAGGAGATAACTCGTGCAGGTATGTGTACGGCTTATGAAAGAGTTACCCTCAATGGGTTTTTCCAATTAAATTCCATTTGTTGGTTTTATGTCAGGCAAATTTTGTCTCAATTCGTACACAGATTAAAAGTTGTGCAATGCATGTCCACAGAAACTGTGGGCTTGCATTGAATAACTTTTAATATGTGTACGAATGTTATAGTACTTTGAACCTGTCGTTGTTGAATCAAACAATAGCAAGTGTTTATCATCATTTCCGTGTTCTTTAAATAACCTTGTCCACTGTCCGCGTCCTGAGCGCCTGTTCTCCAACAAAGGCTATTCGGCGTCTAAGACAAATCAATAAGGCTTTGATGTCCCAGTAAAACGTTAGCTACGGCATGCCTTTTATCGATTTGAATGAACACTCCCACCGCTGTTAATACTATGTCAGTCAGTCAGCTGGGGGATCAATATAAATGCAATCTTACAGCAGTCAAACAAATTTGGATATATCCTAGTCATTTTGTAGCTTCAGATCTCGTCTACATTATTTAATTTTTGCTTGTAACCAATTAATGTTGACCCGCGATATAAACATTTTGACCACTGTTAATGGATTATGACTGAAAAATTGTTAAAGCTACGTTAAAAATCCTAATCAAACAAACAAACAAACATATATCTATGTATGTATGTATGTATGTATGTATGTATGTATGTATGTATGTATGTATGTATGTATGTATGTATGTATGTATGTATGTATGTATGTATGTATGTATGTATGTATGTATGTATGTATGTATGTATGTATCTATCTATCTATCTATCTATCTATCTATCTATCTATCTATCTATCTATCTATCTATCTATCTATCTATCTATCTGTCTGTCTGTCTGTCTGTCTGTCTGTCTGTCTCTATTCACTATAATAAGACTCGTTGTTTAATTGTCCATTTAGAACAAATAGAGCTTAGGAAAGGAAGACAGTTTAACCATATTTCACAGTTTAAACTGTCATGATTCTCAATGGAGATATAATCAATTGGGAGAATTATCTGTTGTGTAAGAAAACGTATCAAATATGTAGTATTACAAACAGTTGTGTTCTTTTTTCCTTTGATGTTTTTTCAAGTATTCGGTTTGATACACATATATCGTATTCAAAGGCATATACTTGTAGATATCGAATTTAGCGTATTCGTAACGCGTTGCGGTTTCGTCCCAAAGCCCATGGTTCGATTCTCGTAACAGACATATTGTCGACGGTACCTATTTAGAGGTTTTTTTCTATATGATTGGGGGCGCTAGCCCAAAGGTACTTCATGTACACCTCTTGTGACGTCAAATACGTGACTTTGAGATTTTGCACCCCTGGGAAATTAATTCTCAGGGGGAGGTGTACAAAATACATAGACAGTCTTCTGGAGATATGTCTATGGGCGCTCCCAAAATAAATAATAGCTTGGATGCTAAAGCTCTACGTCACACTAGATAATTCAGAATGAACCCTATGAAAGACACAAAGGCTACCCAGTGTGAATGATAATCGCTCATCATCGCTATTATTTATTTTTGAAAATATCAATATTAATTTTTCAAATTAGAAATATATATTATTATATATAAATGAATTCTGAAAATATCAACGAGATCATAACTGAGATTTCAAATTTAAAAAATCAAGGAATACAGTTATCAGATAAATTAAATTGTGATCAGATTCTTTCTGATTTTCAAGATAAAGCGCTATGAATAATACATTTGTGTTACCAAAACGGTACGCTTTTATAAAACGGATACAGAATGCTATTCGCGACTCCCTTGTATTTTGTAACGACGTCAATAAGTTTGTCCCGTTATTCACTGTTGTCGAAAAAATCAGAAAAGAATTGGGGCAGCAATACGAAATCAAACGCACAATTAGTAAGAGTAAGTTATAACCATGGATCGACATATACAATACTTCAATAATTATTATTTATTAAGGAAATCGGAAGTTTCTCTATCATTGATAGAGCTGTTTGTATATTTTGTTTTGATATTTGGTCATTTTTGTTGCATGTTTCATTGATTTTTGGTCATTTTTACTACATTTAGATCGTACGTTTAAAAACGCTAGCGTTTACTATATAATGGTAAACGAAGCACTAATGACTAGATTAGCACTTGAAAGATTATCTGCAATTAAGAAATTCATACCAATCTGTGATACTGGTAGAGAAAAACTACAAGCTAGACAGAGTCTTCAGACTGGTTTTATAACAGGGACTGAAGAATTGTTTAAACCAATAACCACGGTAACAAAAGATGTAAAATGATAAACCAACCAGCGTCTATGTAGCAAACTCACGATTGCCTGTTTACAAAGCGTACTATGGTGATGGTCTCGGAAATACAATTGCAGGGTTATTTGCAAGAATGGCTCCAAAAGTGGCACCGCTAGCAAAACAATTATCAGTGAAAGCTATTGATGTTATTCGTGATAAGAGTATTAGTGCTGTTGGAAATATTGCCTGGAAAGCATTTTCCGTTGCAAAGGATAAACTAATGTCGTTAGTTCGGCGGAGAAGAAAACAAACAATGGCATCGCTGTTACCATCTACGGAAGTGATGCCTGCAAGTGTTAGTAAATAATAAATAACGCAGTGGATAAAAAAATTAGCATCGTTGGTGACCATCAACAAAAATGATATCGCAAATATGATAGCGGGAAGTGGCTTAAAACCACGACGAAAACCAGGATTTAGATCAAGGAATATATAATAAAATGTTCAAACGGACACTTGATCCAGCGTTTGATATGGAAGCCCCAGTGCGTAAGGATGATTCTGTACGCGATTATCAATTTTATTCTTATCATGCAGTACAACCAGATCTTCGATCAAGAATTGAACTTCAAGTTCATGATACCAGTAAATACTTTTTACCCGCTGAAGTATTTATCGAAGTAGAAGGAGAACTTGTAACAGCTGCTGATACTCCTGCTGTACCAGCACCATATTGGTATATTTACATGGAACCTGGCATCACAACAAGGTGTTTCAGCTCCGCGTCATATATTTATTGCATTACAGGATATGACGAGAGTTGGCGATCAACGCTTCAGCTATATGATATTTGATCGATTAGGTTTTACTGACGTCTCGCTGAGAATAAATGACCAGCAAGAACCATCCGAGGATAAACAATTAATTACGATCAAAACCATATTGCACGAGTTTATCATCGTCTGCTGTCATATATGGGACGCAATTAAAATGTTGATACTGGTCTACAAATATCACAACAAGATTTTAGTACCCTTTATCCGATCTAATACTTTTCGTTGGAACATCTTGATTTAACAAAACAATCCGTCGTTGATATACATTTTAGAGCTAATGTGCTTCGTGGTGCTATTGCTACCAAATTGAAAAAATCAATAACGAATTTCAACGTAGAATAAAATCAGTCACTGAAAATGAATCGAAAATCGCTATAACAGTTCATGAGCCGAAACTATCATCTGACATTGAGATAAACTCACCCGGATATGTCGTAGATATCTATCAAAGTTCTATAAGAACAATACTGGGTTGGCCTGAAATAACACCTCCACCTGAACCACAAAAATCTGATTATGTCACGGATAAACAATCATACCACGAAATTGTCACATCATATCGAGACGATTTATCTTATACAAAACAAATCATCATTGCCGGGTAGTTATTTTAATTTTATTGATCGGGATTCCGCCTTTTGGAGATGTAAGATTAGCCAGACTCGAGAATCAGTTACATATATAAATATATATCATAACAAAATTAGTGAATACTGTAAAGAGATCAATCAAAAACACAGTCAACAACTACAATGACTACAACAATATTTTAATAAATCTAATCAGAGTGAAATCATTAAACGAATTGAAATATTAAATCAACTTGTATCCGACATGGAATATATTAACCAGCGAATAATTCAAGTAATAATTAACCATAATGACAATGACATTAATTACTCTAAACAAAATTTTCTAACTGCATACAATATAACAGAAACCGATCTACCAAATTTCAAGTTTCCTGAGTATAACGCAAATGAACTAAAAAATCTGTTAATGATCTTATCAATGAAAAATTTAATACGATAGTCACAGCATGGAGACAACAAAACAAGAATCCAATTATCCTCAAACATAATAACGATCCAGACGGTGGTGGTAGACACATCGATACTAAAAATGTGAATATATCCTCGGTGATAGCATTGAATTTAGTATGTGATGTCATCGAAGGCAGCTATCAAATCAATCTCGAGTGATCAAATCAAGCTCAGCAGGGATATATTTTATATTCATTTGCACCAACAGCTCCTCCAGGGTTTCTAATCATTGAGGATCCAACTAATACAGTCTATATGCGATGTCATAATAATTCGTTAACGAGAATTAATTTTAAACTCACTGACCAGTCTAATAATCTAATTGATTTACGAGGTGAGGTTTTACAATTTAGTCTGTTTGTGAAATCGTAGCAACTTTCATCATAAATTTCAAGGATTGTTAACCCCATATCAGCAGCAGGGGATGCGACAACAATTGTTGCGTCTTTTTTTTCTTGAAAATGAGCCTATATAAAGCATTTGCGAAGAAGTCTTAGTTTGCCAAATTGACGCTTTTTTCGATTTTGGAGGAAGCCTTTGTTTGCCCAATCGACGCCATTAAAAAGTTGTCTGATTCGCCCCTAATGCTGCTACACTTGACCATAACAGTTTAAAGAACTACAGTCCAGTTTCTAATTTCCCGTTCATAAAAAAGATGTCAGTAAAAATTGTTCTAAACCAAATTATTTCTCATTTGAATTCAGTACTTTTAGCAATGTACAGTCTGCATGTCGCCTTTGCCACAGTACTGAAACTACTCTCCTGAAAGGAGTTAATGACATTTTGTCTTGGATAGCAGAAAGATTACCGTCCTCACCCTCCTTGATTTGTCTCAAGCATTTGACACAAAAGACCATGATATATTACTTCACCGTCTCCAGCATACGGCCTTACTGTGGTTCAAGTCCTACTTAGTGAACAGGAAAAATATTGTATCTGCAAATGGAATATACTCTAGCCCAGTTGATCTATATTGTGGTGTTCCACGGGTTTGTTCTTGGATCTGTTCACTTCATTATGTACACTCAGTCACTCTCAAGTGTCATAGATTATCACCAGCTTTTGAGCAGTGATTACATAATGTTATTTATATCATAACTTTCATAATGTTTATTGCTATGATTTTTGTGAGGATGCCAATTCTCTTTAAAAACTCAGCTCATTGGCCTACGTTTTTCTTGTATGCTCTTGCATCTGTTTGCACATAAGCCCTATAAAATGCAATTTTTACCTGAATCAGATTTATTACTTACTAACAAGTGAACTGGAAATATAAACTGACTCACTTACAGAATCCCAACACAAACCAGTTACTCAGTTCTCCATATTTTGTGAATTTTTTGGTCATGAACAGTTAATTGTCATGATAACCAAGTTGGATGTACATGATGTTTCAGTATCCATGATGTTGTCAGTATCTTCTACATGTTCAATATTTTTGATTTAAGTGGAAGGGTAATTATGATAACAAAGTGAACAAGTTGACAATCGTTTTACTATAAGGGTTTTTGCAAGAGCATACATGTTAGCCTGGAGTATATAAAATTCTCATACTGTCTATCTATCTATCTATCTTCTGTCTGTCTGTCTGTCTGTCACTATGCCCATCCATCCGTCTGTCTTTTTGTATGTCTAATTTGCCTTTAAAGATGAAGTTAATTTGTAAATTACTTCTCTTAGAATATTGTGTTGAGTTATTTCAAATTAAATTATCAAAATAGCTCTCAATATCAAAGCAATTTTAAAGGCCAAGATGTTACATTAGTCAAGATGTTGTTAGATAATTCTTTTATACAATGTACATCACAAGCAACCTAAAATAATGTAGAAGTAGCATTTACTGATTGTTATACGGAACTTCAACCTATAAACCTTAGATAATAAATATTTGAACCTTGGTTCTTGCTTTTATTTTTTGTGTTTAGACTTGGTATATTTTGAGTTGGATATATTTTGACTTGGGGTACATTTCAGATGAGTACATTTTGACATAAATTTGAACTTGGGTATATTATGATTTTGTTCCGTTTTCGCTTCGGTACATTTTGACTTGCCTTGAGACATCATGTCTTGAACATGAGAATTTGTGTGTGCTTTTTGTTTAATTTTGAATGCTGGAGTTGGATAATATTAGCTTTAACTTGTGTAATGTTCATAAGGTTAATGGTTATTTTATTATTATTTTGTAAATCTTGTTAATATTTGTTTAATTTAAATGCTGGAATTTGAGAATATCAGCTTTAACTTGTGTAGTATTCATTATGTTAATGTTTTATTTACTCTTATGGTGTAAGTCTTACCATCAGTTTATCAGCAGCACCAGTAAAATAGATTTTAAGACAGTAAAAGAATCTTACTGCTTTAAATTACTGGACACAAGACTTATCTCTGTCTAAATGCAACATAAATATATCACTACATCACATAGAGGTGTAACAGTAAAAGAAAAAATAATGGTTTTATTACGTTAGATTTTAATCTTCAACCAATCGGATTCCATGCTGCACTTTTCAAATTTGATCTTTTTCCACATAGAATCATCATGTACTTACGTGTATCATTTAACAATGTGAGCTTTTCTGTTTAAGACAATCAGTATATATTCACTTATTCTTTTCTGTACAGACTTTAATTGTTTTGTAGAGAGAGGCTTTAATTGCTTGGATACTCTAAACAGTTCTTTATCACGTAAAAACTGTTTTGAAAACATCGACTTGGTAGCTATTAAGAACACATGGACTCTGTTTTATGCAAATATAGTCTTTAATCTGTTAATTTTTGGGGCCCTGGGTGGCTGAGATGGCTAAGGCACATTCTTTGCTGATCACTGCCATTACACCTCTGACTCCATGGGTTATATTCTCAACTCAGTCATAGTGGGTATGTGAGAAAACTTGCAAGCTGCTTCTCTTGGGTTGGTGGTTCTTACTGGGGTCTTTCAAATTCTTCCTCAACCATTTATACTGGCCACCATATATATAGTCTAGCATATGTTAAAAAATGGCATTAAACTCACTGCAACAACTGCTGTTTGTACATACAAAATTCAACAATTTTGCGAAGCCTGCTTTGGGAAGAAACCGGAGAGTCCCAGAGTGGCAGAGTGGTCTAAAGCGCTTTCCGTTACGGATCACTGCCGTCAGACCTCTGTCTGCGTGGGTTCGAGTCTAAGATTCGGCTAATGTAGTTATGTGAGAAAGCTTGCCAGTAGCTTCTCATGGGTCGGTGGTTCTTTCCGGGGGTTTTCCAGGGTTGAACCTCCACCAATAATACTGGCCGCCATGTATAGCCTATCTAGTGCTGAAAAATGGCGTTAAACCCTAAAACGAACAAAGAAAGCAAGAAACCGGACATGATGTTCACTTTTGCATGATGTTTTTATTTATGACCATGTGTTCATTCATGTATCTTACTTTCACCATGACTAAGGTCAATATTAAAGTTTTGTACATTAAGCTGAGTGTTAAATTTGATTACTTTCACCATGACTAAGGTCAATATTAAAGTTTTGTACATTAAGCTGAGTGTTAAATTTGATTACTTTCACCATGACTAAGGTCAATATTAAAGTTTTGTACATTAAGCTGAGTGTTAAATTTGATTACTTTCACCATGACTAAGGTCAATATTAAAGTTTTGTACATTAAGTTGAGTGTTAGATTTGTTACTTAAAAGCTAAATGAAAGAAACTCTTGTTCTTTTTTCAGCAAAACTGCATCATGAAAATAGCTATGGAAGGTTGTTGCCATGGGGAGCTGGACAAGATATATGAAACATTGGAATATATTGAGAATTTACACAACTATAAAATTGATCTTCTCCTGATATGCGGCGATTTCTAAACTGTTCGAGATATGTCTGACTTGCACTGTATTGCAGTGCTTCAAAAGTTTCAAAAGATGAATACATTCTATAAGTAGGTTTTCACAAATCAGTGTTATATTAAAACATCATTTTCAGTACTCACTGGATATTGGTCTTTAACATTTATAGCTTGTAGAATACCAGATATCTGTAATTTTATATATTACATTCCAGGCTGAGTAACACCATTAACACAAGATTTCCTTGAGGTGTTGATGCAACACATATCTTCACTTCCTTGTTCCACATTTCTCAGCAACATATTATACTGTCCATTTCAATTTAGAAGGTCCAATCTCTAGTTCACTTTCAATTTAAAAACTAAACAAAATAAGGATTCTGTAAATCACATGTTAAAAGTCATGTATATTCTTCATTTCCATTTGTAGGGGTAAGAGAGAAAGAATAAGTTTATGATATATTTGTTTGCATTTATATATTTATATTTAATAGTATCGACTGCTTTGAAAGATTTAGGACTGCTCAATAAGTAAGTCTGAACCCCTTTAAATTGTCCAAGTTGGTGTTAAAAGGCATTTGTTAAACCCTAACAAGTTTCAGTTAATGTTGTTTTTATCTATTCATTCTGAAGTGTTTTACAATTTAATATGAACAAATTAGTCACAGAAAATCCTAAATTTAGACGAAATCAGTTATTTCAATGAAATTTGTATAAAATTTCCATAATTATGAAATGAACATCTCACTATAACGAACATCATTATAAGCTACTCCTAGTTTGGTCATGAAATTGTTAAAACAAATTTGTATCATATCTTCATTACAGCTCACTGTTTTTCTTATTTACATATATAACAGTTGGGGTGGAACGCGTGTTTAAAGGATTAAGGAAATAGCTGTCTAATTATGTCATATTGCAAACTCCTTTTGTTTAAATGTGGAGAATCGGCGTCATGCACCACATCCTTGTGGAGTCATGTTGCTGAGTCATGGAGGAGAGGGTGTGGCCAACTATTGGAAATCGCTATTGTATGTGTGTGTGTGTATGGATTAATTTAAAGTAAATTATTTGCTTTGTGTCTTTTAATAAATGGCCTAATATACCGTTACTTATATGTTGTATGTATTATTCAGGGGATAGTACTGTTGCTTGCTTGATATTGTTATTTATATGATGCAGGTATTATTCAGAGGATAATACTGTTACTAGTATGTTACAGGTATTACTCAGGAGACAATACTGTTGCTTGTTTTATTCTGTTATTTATATGATGCAGGTATTTCATGGGCAAATACAGTTGCATTTTTTATACTTTTATTTTATGATGTAGGCATTACTTGGGAAAAGACAGTTGCATTATTTAATACTGTTACTTATTTGTTGCAGGTATTACTCTGGGGAGAAGAAGGCTCCTGTGTTGACGTTGTTTATTGGTGGCAACCATGAAGCCTCCAACTACATGCAGGAACTCCCGTATGGGGGCTGGGTGGCTCCAAATATGTACTATATGGGTAACAATTCGAGTTTATTCAAGTAACATAGTTAGGGTTGCTTTGAGCTTCTACAAGTTTGTTTACTTCCTCAGGCTTAGTTTTAATGATTTTTACAAAGTTTTTTTTTTCTTCAGTGTTTTTGTCAATGGATATAATTCTGGCAGGAATTAGATTTGCAAACAAAGTATGTTAGTTTTATAGCTTACTAGTTTTATAATTAGTAGAGGACATACAATTCAAGGGAAAGGGTAAGCTCACAAAAAAAGTTATGGCTTTTTTATAAATAGATGTTAATGTATACTATATACTCGATGTGTCTTGGTTTCGAGTTCGCATGGAATATTTATACAGCTACAATCGGAAATGAAATTAATTACAGGATCATTGGGCATCGCCAAGGTAGAAACTTGCGATTCTGTTTTCGTTTTAGGGGGACAAAATTAATACCATCTGAACTTTTATACAGTCTTGCGTTTGGAGTAGAGAAAATCAAAGGCACCATGACAGGAAGCAGCGAACGTGGATATTAAAATGCACTGTTATATCATAATTCGCTTATGCATATATCTGGTCTTTTTACTGTATGCTGTATTATAATCAAAATAACCATGTAACTGACTATTTAAAAGTCCAACACCTGTGAAGGCGGAAACGTGAAATGAGTACACCAGATGACGCTAATTGTTTTTAAAAACCAGATGGAAGAAAACATTTGTTTTGCTGACACTTCAAAGTAAACTGATTACCTTTGAAACACTGATATATACTAAACAAATAAAACAAATCTGTCTCAATGTTGTATAATTATCTGATGTTGCTGCAGCAATAACGAATGGGTATTTGTTAGGTCCTTCAATAGAGCTTTTAGCTGTGTCTTTCAATAACAAATGCAACATCATCAAAGCAATCCGATAACCTTTGCCAAAGAATGTCAGCACTTAACTCAAATAAAAGCATTGCCTCATTTTTCATAGTGATTAGAACATATTTATTGTGACGCAAAACTGTCCTGTTTGCAAATGAAAAAAGAAAAACAAAACCCTCCACGTGGGTACGGAGGACTCCTGCGTCGGTGATTTTATGCGTCCCAAGTAAAAAAATTTGCTTCCAAATACGCGTAATTAAGCGTTTCATAGAGCTCTGCTGAGCCCCACCAATTTGCTTCTTGTGATTTTGTTTCCTCATATGGTGACAAAATGTACCATCTTATATTTGTGGCAACATCGGTTTGGGGTGTTAAAAATTGTATACGTCTTGGTTTTCGAGTTGAGAAATTCAAAGGCATTATGTCAGGAAGCCACAAACTTGCATGCACAATTGCACTGGAATATATTGTTGCAGAAACAAGTCCTTTGTTCATATTGACAAATCTCCCTAAATCGACATTACTATATTATGATCCACTTATTCAGATATCTGGCTTTAGTACTTGGTACTGTAATATAACACAACTAGTTATACTTCCTGACTTGCTAAAGGTAAGAACAGGAATTAATACTATATTCCAGATGATGACAGTTTCTTTCTTTTTTGAAAAATGTACCAGAAAAATAGTTTTGCTTAAACTACAAAGAAAACTACCTTTGAAGCATCGATTGTTCTGTATAAATACTTAGGAAATTAAATTAAAATTCTGTCAGTATTTTACAATGAACAGTTTATCACACTTCCATTGCCTTGACCCTAAGTACTCTTAGAAATTGGCTGAAGTTTGTTCAATCTATCTAATCAATCTTGCTTTATTTTTAGGCTATGCATGGATTGTCAACATAGGTCGATTACGTATTGGGGGTCTTTCTGGAATATTTAAAGGAAGAGACTTTCACAAAGGTAATGGATTCATTTTAACTTCAGGATTTATGTACTGAATTTGTGTTAATTCAGTTATTATTGATATTTAGCTATGAACAAGTTAAAATGCTTTTTATTTCAAATAGATTAATCTGTTTTCTCAGGAAAATAAAGCCTGTATCAGAGATAATCTATTTCCAGCTGCTTTTATAATGTTTCAAAATTATTCTTTGATGAGAAATGAGAATATAAAATTGCAAGTTAGTCAGCTTTGTCTTTCAATAGGCTCAAATTTTCTTTGTGTCCAAACTTTAGTTTGTTAGCATAATTCTGATGAAATTATATTTATGATATTTAGATTGACTCAACCATCCAAAAATAGAAACATTATAATCAGGTCAGACACATCATGTTTGATTGATGTTTGGAGTTAGTTTCAATTTTAATTTTGTCATGGTAAATAAGTACCATTTTTAAGCAAAACAGAGTATTGTTTTGGGTACAAAAGAGTGAAGCGAAGTATTATGAACAAAGGATTACAGTTTTGCGCCCAGTAGAATACTTTCTTGAGCACAAAGGAGTACAGCTTTTAAGCAGAAATAAGTTCAGTATTGTGTACAAATGAGTACAGTTTTGAGTCATAATAAATAGTTTTGAGTCATAATAAATACAGTTTTGAGTCATATGAAATAGTTTTGAGCCCAAAGTTGTACAGTTTTATTATTTTATATTATCACTTTTGTCTCAGTAGCATAACACAACATGATTGCTACCATGTGGCTTGTCAAAGTAGATAACTTACAACCATTTCATTGTGTGTTTTTAAAAAATATATTTATGCAATTTGTAATATGAGATGATCCTTTCAATTCAGATTTTGAAAAGATAAAGGATTACGTTAAGACTTGTTTCCTATTTCTGTCATTCTTTGTTGTAAAACATTTTTTCAATAAAGATTTTTTACACCAATAGTCATGTGACTAAGTAGAATGGAGTTTTATAATATAAATAAATCTTATTGACTTAATTATAGCATGTATTATATATATAATATATATATATATATATATATATATATATATATATATATATATATATATATATATATATATATATATATTGTATATCTTGTTGATTTATTTTGATAACCTTATCTTAACAGAGTTAGCCTTGATGACCATATTGTTAAAAAATGTTTTTGTTTTCGTATTTACACAACAAAAGTGATCTTCTGTCATTGTCCATCATTTGTATGAACAGCCTTGACTGATACATTGTTATCATGGTCAGTGTTTCTTTTGATAATCAGTTAGTATACCCCATTAGACCCAACATGTTATTCAAATAAAACATACCTGGGTGACTAGCAGTCGCTAATCTAACCTGACACAGAAATAGAGAAGCATGTGTGATCATCGAATTCACACAATCTTAGTTTGAGATTTTTCAGCAATCAATTCAAAATTTCAAAACAAATACAATGCATTATGAGTTCTATTTGCAGTTCATCAGTTTAAAAAAAAATTACTGTAATTTTATATTAGAAACGTTTTGGCATTCTGCCATTCATTTCCATATCTTTTCTCATTGCAGGTCATTTTGATCAACCTCCTTACACTCAGAAGTCTAAACATACTGTCTACCATGTCAGAAGCATTTATGTTTTACGTTTAAAACAGGTGAGTTTTGACACAGTTAGATGTAATTTACATAAAAAAGATTGTGTTTTTATTATCTTAATTCCATTAGCAACACCTTGTCAATTTTTAAATAATGCTTTGTCTGATTGGTTCTGTTAAATACAATTTCCTTTGATTCAGTCATAGAACAGCTTCTGTAGTGGCCTGCTTCTTGAACAGTGTACTGACCTTCAGGCCAGCCACTTTAATTGGCCAGAATCCCATGACACCAATGAGTTTGTGTTCTTTAGGAATCCTCAAGTATGGCCTCCCTAGCATTGTGGCACAGAAACCGTCAGGTTTATTCAACATAAGCAGATATAAAATGGCTGTTTACAGATAGAAATGAGAATAATATTGTTGATTTGTGAACATATTTTTTTTCCCAGCAGGCCGATAAGGAACTTAAACCCATGCAAAGGCTAAGTAATCTGACTGCAGTGTTTTCCTCAGATGTCATCAGTTTGAGCATGAAAATTACCTAGATATTATTACATCTGATAACTAAGATGATGAAAGCCAACCTCAGAAAAACAAAGTATTTTTAAGACCAAGTCAGCATGACCTTTCTTTTTCACATAGAAAAGTGATAATCTAGCCTATGGTTGTTCTCTTTCTTTCTGAAAGGTACTTACCGTATTCCCTGGCCTATAAGTCGATGCAGAGTTTAAGTCGAATTCACCTATTCGACTTATTTTCTATCCTTCGTCCATGTATAAGTCTATTCGGAGTATAAGACGAGGCCAGGTCAATATCTTGGCTTCATATTTTACACTAGTAATGGTATCGTTGTATGATATTCCATATTAATGGCTATTGTGAAATTGCATAACCAATGCTAACATGCTTGTGATTTTACTTTTGAACAAATCACTGCTATATTTTGTTATCAATTGACACAGCTGAATAAACAGAAGCATGTTTTATTATAACTGAAAGCACATCTATGTTATAGTTTATTTTATTACCTGTTTTTACGAACATAAATTTGCATGTTAAGTGACAGTGAATCACTGTAACACAAAGATTACATTTACCCTTATCTTGTCCCAAACCATAAATACATGCATAAGCATTTTTGTAATATGTCTGTATTAATGCATTTTTCTTTTTGTTGTTTTTTTTAACAAGGTTAGAAGAACTGTTGATATCACGATGTCACATGACTGGCCAAGGGGAATTTATAACTATGGAGATGTACAAGGGCTCCTTAAATTCAAGAAATTCTTCAAGGAGGAGGTTGAGAATAACACACTTGACAGTCCCCCTGCGATGGAGTTGCTGTTAAAACTCAAGCCCCAGTACTGGTTCTCTGCTCATCTTCATGTCAAATTTGAAGCAATTCTGCAGCATGATGTAAGAAAACTAAAGTTGTATCTGTTAGCTAGAAAAGTTTATATTGGATGAGTTTCGTCATGTATCGTTACTTTGGTTGCATACCTTAGTATTAGCTCATTTCACCTGTTAATATTTTCAGTTTTCTATTGATGCATTTTTAGTGTATCTGTACATATTTTGAGGGGATAATATTTTGGTGGTGTTGAGTTTCCTTAGCAGAGATTGATTTGCTGAGGCGTATACTTGACATCCAGCATCCATCTTCAGTCTAATTATGGGGGCCCAAAGTGGTCTAAAGCGCTTTTAATTACGGATCACTGCCATCTCACCTCTGCGTGGGTTTGAGTCTAAGATTCGGCTAATGTAGTTATGTGAGAAAGCTTGCCAGTAGTTTCTCATGGGTCGGTGGTTCTTTCTGGGGGTTTTCCTGGGTTTATCCTCCAGTAACAATACTGGTTGCCATGTATAGCCTATCGTGTGCTTAAAAATTTCGTTAAACTCTAGAACAACAACAACAATCAGATCTGTATGGTGATAGTAGTCTGCATTGGTTGCCTTTACAATTGGTTTGATTTATGTTTTCATAAGGTTTAGATGTTGGTTGCATCTTATGACTAATTTGGTGATATGATTTTGCCATGTTAAATGTTAATCACTATTTTAATAAAGATGATTGGTGTATTTTATTTGTTAATCGATTGGAGCAAGCATATTTCAGTTTTATTACATGCTCAAACATTAGCATAAATGACTGAAGACTAAAGTTACTGTCTTACTTTCTCCTGCTATTATTTTCAGCAGTATACTTCTTATGTTACGACCGTATTTGTTTTATCCATATGGAGGCTATAATCAGTTATATTATTCACCTTCGTAATTCACGGTAAAAAAATAATGCTTGAATTATTTTCACATTGTTGGAATGAACTTGTATTGTCCGCACTGCAGGTGGCAGTGCTTACCACTAGAACAAGAAGACATTTAAAATTAACTCAGATTTTTTGGTCATAATGCTAAATTAAATATTTGTTGCTATTCATGGTCCAACAATTTTTAGAATCAGATGCCAGCTTGGTGCAGCTACTAGGGAAATTACTAGCTGCCCAGCTGCTCTCGATTTTTTCACATCTCTTGATAGTGGTTCATGAACTCACGCTCTATGCATACACTCCCACCAACCTCCCACCCCCCATTGGACTAAATTATGAATTTAAGAAATTTTATTCTGTTAAGTGCTATTAAAAAAGCAGCAGTGGTCAATGATACCCAAAACTGTAATGTATTGCTTTTTGCGATGTTAGTGGAACTATATCAAGGTGTTATAGTTTGCCCTGTAGCAAGCATTGTAAAGTATATAATTAAGAACATAACGTTTTACAAATACTAATGACAGGGTCCAGAGTGGCGAAGTGGTCTAAAGCGCTCACCCTTACAGATCACTGCCATGTTACCTATGTCTGCATGGGTTCGAGTCTTGGGCTCAGCTAATGTGGGTATGTTAGAAAGCTTGCCTCTAGCTTCTATTGGGTTGTTGGTTCTTTCCGGTGTCTTCCCGGGTTCTTCCTCCACCATTAATGCTGGCCACCATGTATAGCATATCTTGTGCTTACAAATGGCGTTAAACTCTATAAAAACACTAAATATTTATGCAGAAAACCCGAACCCAACTGTTTTATTTTCAATTACACATATTCATATTCAGAGCAACTATAATTTTCTTTAGACAAACACCAACATATGACAACTTTTTTGAGTGTTGGAAGTTGATAGATATTGAAAGATTAGCTTGTATCATAATTGCGAAACTTGCTTGAGTTAAATTTTTTCTGTGCATTTGACAACACCACTGAGTGTTGATGTTTCATCTTATGGATTAATACCATTTTGCAATTAAGTTACAAAAAAGTTAAAATAATTTCACTTGCCCTGAAAAAGATAAGTATTATGAAAAGTGAAAAACAGATTGGAATACAGCAAACTTGGCTATGCATTCAACCATCAGACATCGATCTACATTGTGCTTTTTTTACAGTAGTATGCCACAAATTTTAGAATTTGGAATATGCATACATATTCCGACAATGCTTACAATTTCATGTCATACATGTGTTATTTTGTTATTTAGTTATTTATTATTATATAATACTTTTATCATTGCTTACAATGATACATGATGCCCCAGGGGCATGTGGCATAATGATGTCCAAAAACACACTGCTTGCAATAAGCATATAGATGTTGGAAAAATGAAGAGCAGATATCAGGTATGTAATCCCTAAAGCCACCTACTTAAGTCATGAAAGCTACTAATTCTACTAATTCTTTGTTAATTTTATTGTTGAATATAACCTGGCTTAATGTGAGAGCAGCAATAGTGGCAGTGAAAGAATAATTTATATTGTAAGGAAAAATAAGACAAACTTTTATGAGTTTTCTTAGGTGCTGAAATTTTTTAACACTTTTTGTCACCAATATTAAACAGCAGGCAAGAAGCCTGAACTGCTTTGAAAGATGTTTGCCATAACCCTGTTGAGGAATGTCAAGTCTCTCACTGCATCATATCATGAGAAATAGCATGAAGGTTGTGTATGTAAGTAAATTTGGTTGCAAATGTTTTAGTTTTATTGTTGGATTTTCCTATAATGCAGTTCTGACAATCAATGTGGATGAAGCTAGGGTCATGGTATAATTTTTCACTAATTGTGTTCAGAATTCACTAATTTGTATCCCTCTTTTCTCTAAGTGAGTGGAGTATTGGCAGCTCTCTATTCAGGTAGCCCATATTGAATATTTTGGTAGCCTGATCCCATCATTTTAGTAGCCCCCTGGCCTTGACTATTGCTATTTGAGATTTTTTATTTAGTTTGCTTTTTAAAAGTTTTGAAAAGAAACATCTTATTCAGTTTACTGAAGAATAAAAAAGAGTTTTGTAATAATTTATAATTAATTTCTTTTTTTAGGTGTCCAGTGATGCAAAGACAACAAACATTTTGTCCCTAGACAAGTGTCTGCCACGAAGACATTTCCTTCAGGTAATAGGAATTTAATCAGTCAAATAGACATTATTGCAGATTAATACAATTAACTGTGAGATGTGCCAATTGTTTTCTATTTTGTTTTTTAATGGTTTGACGCCAATTTGCAGCACAAGATAGGCTATACAAGGCAGCCAGTATTAATTGTGGAGGAAGAACCCGGAAAACCCCCGGAATGAACCACTGACCCACGAGAAGCTATTGGCAAGCATTCTCACGTAACTACATTTTCCAAATCTTAGACTCGAACCCACGCAGATATAGGTTAGATGGCAGTGATCTGTAACGTACAGCGGTTTAGACCACTTGGCCACTCGGGGTCCCTGTGTCTGTGGTACCAGAAGCCCTGTTTGTATAGTAGGGTGGTGACCCAATCGTTTATATTAGCTTGTAATATTGAAATTTTGTATAATGAAACTTTTGTAAACTGGGTATGAACCAATAGAGGTACTGATATTCTTTCATATTGATGTCAAGTACCTGTCTTTACACGTGTTCGATTGAGATGGGCATTTATTGATTTATTGGCATTTATTGATAGTGAAGTTTAATGTTTATGATCGGAGAAAATTATGTTGTTAACAATACTTTAAAGTACGAAAATGAAAATACTGAGTTTCTGACTGAGCTGCTTAATAGAGAGTCTCACAGGTCAACATCATAACATTAGTGTAATTCTATTTCGAAATAGTCGCTATCAGTTGCCAATTTATTTCGCACACAATTAAAATCTTTGGTTCAGAGTTCGCTTATAAATAGTTGAAGCATTCACATTCGCCACATTAAATCTTTAGTTTTAGTCACTTGTTGTGAGTACAAGATTTCCTATAGCATAGCTAGATCACATGGCTTAAGGTTCTCGAGTAAAAGAAGCCAATATAAATACAAACTAAGCTGGCCTCAAACAGAAAAACTTCTGGTTATTAATTTGTTATTAATTTGTTTTGAGCAAGAATAAGCAAAAGTACCAATGTTCTACAAATAAGCTAAACTCTAACAAAGAAATATTGTGATATTGAAGTATTTTTTCACAACTCGGATAATATTAGTGATGGTTTTCAAGTCCATGATTTAGAATCATGCAGATGCATTGAAGTGAAATATATACTTGAAAATCGAAATCTGACTGTAGAGTTTATGTTACAAGTAACATCAAGCTAGTTACTCTATATTCCTTTAATTGACTTCTTCAACAGTTTGTGTTCAGTGTTTGGTCTGAAATCATGCTCAACTATTACATTGGTTGCTGGAATAGTCAATCCAATAATTGTAAGTTTTGTCAACTGCAGAATGATATTACAAATATCTCTCTCTGACTGTTGCACATACAGAATTAAAACTCAGATGGTCATGTACCTAGATTGTCATTGTCATTGGCTGAAATTCATTTCTTAGTTCTGTTTCATTCTTCAATGCCCCCAGCTGTTGTCATTTTGTCCAAAATAGTCTGCAAATTTTGAAATTATGTGAAAGTCTCCTTGTTGTTATTATGTAATGCAGCTCCTTAGTTGCGAAAATGGGAAAAATTGAATTGTGATGATTTCTATGCCGCTTTCTGGAAAACCAATGACTTCTTTTATCATTAGCTTGTAATCTTGGATATTGAGTTTTGTATGTCTTTGTTCTCTTGATTTCCTCCATTTTCAATCAGCTGTGATTGTTGATCTGAAACAACTTTCAAACAAACCAAGATTAACTGCAAGATAGCTTGTTGAAGTAGCTATTGACTTTATAATATTCAAATTGACTGACTCCTTTTGAAAAATTATTCTCAATATGTTAATGATTGCTGTAATGTCACCTTTGCGATGAAGGAATTTCTGTACAAATCCTTTGGCAGAGGTATTGTTCAATTGCTGGGCGTCTTCAAGCTCAATAACAACTGCTGGCTATGTTTCTTTTGAGATTTATCAGTTCTTCCGAGAAATTGCCATCTCACAGGACAATGCTGATTAAGAGTAGCAAAATCTTCATCAGGTATACAGTTACTTTAATCACTGGTTCGTAATTGCCAAATACTGATACAACTTTTAGATTTTGTTTGTTATAAATTTGTTATCTCCAATCAGTTTTGATTAATTGTAGACATTTTGTATAATATTTATGGACAGTGCCATTTGTATCTACATGGTAATGGTTGAGTTGCTTGTATCACACACATCTCTATAGTTTACCAACATATGGGTTATAACATACAATGGAGGGCAATATTAGAAGCTACTGTTTATATAATTGACTTTTCCTGGAAGATATAATTAAATGTCAAAAAGTTATTTAAAAAAATCCCAGAGAACTTGAATTGCTTATACGATATATACACAAAACTGCAAGGAGATCAATCTTCCATTTCATCATGCATGACAGGTCTGTGCTGTTTGCTAGTAAACACTGTTGACTTTTTTGTTATGCTATAACATTATGTTATGGCATATCAGAGTCAGCTGGATGCAAGAGCTGGATTTGACTTATGCATGAGTAATTACAGTACCTGATTAAGGATAATAAAATTAAACATTATTTTATTTGATTAAATGTTACAACATTATAAGAGACCATACAATATCATTGTACAGTGGTCATTTATGTTTTAATTGCCTTAAGAATATTCCTTTTCTAAAACATTATAAATGAAGCAAACGTGAGCCTGAATGTTTTGTCTCATTGCTAGATGATAGATGTACCACATGATGCTTCCAAGCCAATAAAGCTAATGCTGGATCCAGAGTGGTTGGTGATTTTGAAATCAACAAATCATCTGCTGAATCTAACCAAGACAACACAATATCTTCCTGGCCCAGGATGTAATCAATGGTATTTCATGCAGCCCATTTTATAATATTTACCTGGCCCAGAGTGTAATCAGAGGTATTTGATATAGTCAATGTTACACTATATACCAGGCAACCGTTCCATTGGCCGAGTGGTTTGAGAGTTTGCAGCAGAAGCAGGAGGTGGTGGGTTCATACCATACACTTACATAAATGGTACTAACAGCTGCCTCGTTTGTCGCTCTGTATTAAGAGGTTAGTGTTAGGATGGTTGGCCTGGTGTCAGGTTAGTGTGACTGGGTGGGACATCATGCTACATGTCTGCAGGATGGTGCCCAAGTGCTAGACATCACTATAGACTGCCTGAATACAGACATCATAGTGATAAGACTGAAAAATTGTTAAAGCTACATTTAAAATCCTAATCAAATTATTCAAACAAAATGAATATTTAATAAAGACATGACAGCAATGAAAAAAATGGGGTTGATAGGATATACTTTCGGTTCTCACCATCTTTTCAAGATATTGAAATGCTGTGTTATCTATTCTAGATATTACAATGCTGTGTTATCTAGTCAAGATATTAAAATGCTGTGTTAATCTGAGTGAAACCATCTATTCTAATACCTCTCCAGTGGCCTAGTGGTAGGGTGTCTCTCTTGTATGTGGGAGTTCATGGGTTAGAACCTGGCAAAGTCATACCAAAAACTTACCAAAATCGTTCTAACAGCTACCTTGCTTGGTGTTCAGCACTAAGAGGTTAGTGTTAGGATTGTTTTACCTGTTGTCATGTTAATGTGACTGGGTGGGACATAATGCTACATGTCTACAACATGATGTCCCAGTGCTAAACATCACTATAGACTGTCTGACTGCATACATCATAGCAAAATTTTGGGGTGGGTTAAAAATGCTAATCACACACACACACTATGACAGATGAAGTGGCTATGTAAATCATTAACCTTAATCGTTAAGAAATCAGATATTATTTAAGAATTAAGAGTGCCATAACAATTTAATGATGTAAAACTTTAATTTTGTTATTCTTAAATTCCATTCTATTAAAAGACTGTATGTAGACAAAAGGACCAGTTGAATCATGTATATGACCTATTGCGTTTCAGAGTTACTGCAGCTGATGGCCATTAAGGCTTTAGGTCAGTTTTGCAGACCGTTTTTATGTCCCCTGGTATTTTAAAATTTTAAGGTGTCCTTTACTGATTTATTGTTTTTCAGATATGACTTCACAGTGAGTGTTAAGGAAATAGATGCTATCTATGAAGATTTTGGTGGTGATCTGCCACTGCCTGAAAATTTTTAAATGACTGTACCTGTCTATGATCCTCGAAACTCGACAAAGAAAGCTTTTGCACCACCTCAAACCAATATTAACAAACAGACTACACTTTTATGTACAATGCTGGACATCACAGAGCCAAATTCAGGTTTCATTGGGAAGGATTCTCGTTATAAATTTCCAGAGTGTTTTGGTGAGCCATTTGAAGTAAAACAAGATGAAGACAGTGATGGTGGTATTGATGAAGAATATATGACATTGTATTTAGTACAATAGATTTCAATTTAGTTATTTACGTAAATCCGCTACAAATTCCACATACCATGTTACTGAAAACCTATCCAAATTGTTATCAGTGGATACTATCGTAAATTGTTCAACTGTTCCCTTGTCGATGATCGTTGATATCGTATTGTTGACCCCAGATGAACTCGTTGATGAAATATTAAATTGAGTTGGTGTCACTAGTGTTAATCTATAAATACCCTTGACGGTCGCGGTGATATTTAATATGTTGTTTGTAGGTGTCCACTTAAATAATTCCTGTTGGATTGCGTACACGTTATTTATGATATGTTTTTGTTCGTGAGGGATTTTTATGTTTTCAAGTTTTTCTAACATTCTCGGTAGATCATCCTTGATGGCATCGGTGATTGTTTTAATATCTGTGATTGTCCTCCTTATTTCCACGATTGCATCTAAAAGTGATCTCTGTTCGCGAATAACCCCATATCGCTGATTAATCACTGTTATTTCATCGAGTTTTGTGCTAATATCAGCGAGATCTATTTTAATATCATCGGGTTTCACGTATTTACCAAAAAATACATAGCCAAGTCGTCATCAGTCTTTTTAAAATTTTTACGTAGATTACCAAATTGAACTACATGAGCGTCATAATCGGATCGCAATTTTGTCAAATTATCGATAGCAGTTTTTACGTTTATGATATGCAACTCTGGAACGTGGAAATTATTTATCGGGGCTTCGATGTTATCAATTATAGTCTGTTGTAATCGACCGAAATTAATTATATGACCGCGTTGTTGACTAAGATATCATCAAGAGAAACATTACTCGTTTTTAATTTACCCTGACGATCTTGAAATACAACTATTTCATTGGGATCAACACTTGCTAAAATCAACATCTCAGCTATTTCATCTTCGATTCTTTTTTAAATCACTGGTTGCAGTGCCATCGTCATCAGGTTTCTTCAACATTTGTAAAGATCTCCCCAAAATATCAGTCATGTTATATTATCCTTTTCTCTTTAAGTAATTTATTGTTGTGTACCCGAGGACGACTTTATGAGGTGATTCAGATGATGCTGAAACCGCCATTAACATGTCAAGGACTTCTGCCCCACACGAGTTTTCAATGAGCTCAATATGGGCAACTTTGAATACCAAACAGGTACTGGAGAATCCAACTTGGATATATACTCAATAAATGATCCTTTCTCGTGGGGAGGAAATCTACGCGGGTCAATATAAATGACACGTTGTGGATGTATCACGTAACCCAACCAATTTGGTTTAGGACTATATTTACTGCTGTGGTCAATTATACCGGTTTCAAAGATTTTTGGTTGAGTTGGGAATTGACATTCCCTGAATACACCTCTGAAATCTTTTATTGGAAGTTTATTTGCTATGTCAGCGAGATTAAAATCCGACTTTTCAACAATGGGTTTAGGTGATTTGTCAACCATGTTAGCAGGAACGGGTTTCTAAAACCACGCTGTTTGTTTTTTTTTTCACTTGTTCGAATAAACTTCTCCAAATATCAATCATGTTATTCTATATAATTTCTCACTAAAAAGCGACTAATAGTATATTCATTTACATCCCGATGAGTTGGTTTTCTCGATGATGAAATAGCGTCCAGGACATTTAATACTTCTATGCCGCATATTGGTGGGTCATTCATTTCCTTTGAGGGTAGCTTTGAATACCAACGAGGGGTGTTTAAGTGGTTTATATAACTCGTAAATTCTTTAGGCGGGGCTAACCCATAAGAATCGAAATAAACAATTAATCGCGGATCAATCGCGTATGCAACCAGTGAGTTCCAGGACTGGTGCAGTTATCAAGATTAATGATACCAGTTTCAACGCTGTTTGGTTGTGCCGGCAACTGATCTTTCATAAAGACACCTCGGAAGTTTTTTATCGCCAGTATTTTAGCAGCATCAAGTAAATCAAAATTTGACATGGGCGACAATATCGAAGATATCGGTGTTAATAAACTGTTCCTAGTCTCAGGCCTTTTCCGCTGTACCATGAATACGGGGTTACTGGTAATCTTAGGCCCTTTTACTTTTTTGTATCCCGGCGCTTTTTTTGTTCATATGATTGAGCAATAATTTGTACTGCTTTTGCACTAAGTGCTCCAGCGGTTCCCAACGTGGCGGCTTTACTAGCTGCAATTAATGCTGGAATCGCAGCGAGAAGTGGGAATACACCACCTGACTTTATCATGTTTTTGATCGCAGCATCATTAAAGTGTTTTATCTGACGAGTTCTCAGCGACAATTTATTCTGACCACCAGACATATGATTGTGTTTCAGCGTTATCGTGGTTCCACATTTTTTAACCGATTCTGATTGCAATTTCTTGAGTTGACCAGGAGTTAACGTAACACTAATATGACTATATGACATTATATTAACAATAGATTGATCTAATTGTAACAATTACATATTTTCCACTGGTGCATCGACTACTCTCATTCTTCCACCAACACCTTCGAGTAGCATTGATTTGTCGCTGAGAAATACATCAATTGCTCTGTAATTATCAATACCACCAGGACGGGCTACACGAGGTCTAAAGTGTATATCAACGACGGATTGTCTTTTTAAATCGAGATTTTCCAGCGAAAAGTAATAAATCGGATATTGATTTTTAAAATCCAATTGTGATATTTGCATACCAGTATCGACATTTTGATTACGTGCCATATATGACAACAGATGATGATACACGCGTGCAATATGGTTAGTGGTATAATCAAGTTGTATATCCTCAGATGGTTCCTGTTGTCCGTTTATTCTCAGAGAGACTTCATTATCACCTATGTGATCAAATATCATATGAGTTCGTTCTTGATTGTTTAATCGCGCAGTATTCTGTAGCGCAACAAATATATGACGTGGAGCTGAAACACCTTGTTTTGATGCCAGGTGCCATGTAAATGTACCATCAATATTAGAATCCATGGTATCCGTTGTTGTTGTTAGCCAACTTAGCAATGATTCTCCTCCATGATCCACGTCAGATTGCATGATTATCATTACTCTTTCGCACGAGTGCTACTGTATGCTGCGCTCCCTAGATAACTTTTCTAACATTTCTACAGAATCTGAAAATATGATGCAGTGGAATCGCGCATGAAGATCGTCGACGCTGTCCCTCTAACGTTGCTACGCGTGTTGCAAACCCCAAGTTGTAATTAGGAATATTATTTATGACATTAAAAGTCTCAGTTGGTCTTACATATCCTTCTGGTGCTGGATTAACTGCAGCAGGATTTGCTGCCTTTACTCTAGAATACTGGACGTGTTCAGCGTGATCAGTAATGTCCTTAGAAAACATCATAGATGGACCCGGTGATCTTGTATAATCATCAGAATATCTTGCTAACCCCACTATTGTTGTGGCAACATCAACATTACGCTCTATAGATTAAATTTCTCTTCCATCAATCATATATCTAGCACTATCGAATAACGCCATGATACTATTATTAACAAAACCAACTCGAATAGTTGGGTTTATGTCATATGGTGGATCATCATGAGCAGCATCATTTGTTATAAGTTCTCCTTCTACTTCGATAAATGCTTCACATGGTAGAAAGTATTTACTGGTATCCTGGACTTGAAGTTCGATTCTTGATCGAAGATTTGGTTGTACTGCATGATAGGAATACAATTGATAATCGCGTACAGAATCATCTTTGTGCACTGGGGAGTCCATTTCAAAGGCTGGGTCAAGTGATGGTTTGAAAATTTTATTATGTATTCCTCGATCTAAATCATGATTTTTGTCGTGGTTTCAAGCCACTTCCCGCTATCATGTTTGCAATATTATTTTTCTGTGCCTCATATGCATCATTGGCCAACGACGAAGTCGCTAACGATGCTAATTTCTGATCCACTGCACTATTTATTATTTTACTAACACTTGCAGGCATTACTTTCGTAAATGGTAACGGCAATGACGAAGTCGCTGGTGGTTTCTTTTTTCGTCTAACTATCGACATTAGTTTATCCTTCGCGGCGGAAAATGCTTTCCCGGCAATATTTCCAAAAGCACTAATACCCTTATCACGAATAACATCAATGGCTTTCATTGCTTATTGTTTTGCTAATGGCGCTACTTTTGGAGCTATTCTTGAAAATAACCCTGCAATGGTATTGCCGAGACCATCACCATAGTATGCTCTATAAACAGGCAATCGTGAATTTACAACGTAGACGCTGGTTGGTTTATCATGGTTGTAGTGTATGATCATCTTATTTAAATGATATTTATCTAATGTGGTGATTAGTCACTGTGATAACCGTAAAAATCCGTAGGATTTTCGGCTTGCACGTCAACTAACTCTCGATATACATTAATATTCATGATGCCGCCTTGAAATAACCGCCTGCAGATATCAGCTGCTTCATTAATTATTTCCGGTGAGTTATTTCCAACTCATTTTCCACAAATGAGAACCTCTAATCGAGATATCGCTGAGAATACTAACAGGATAACGAACAGAACCACCCCTTGGAGTTCCACTCTGAGAAAATCCCTTCCCAATACTATAATCAGTTGCACCCTGTGTATTCCTTTCATGCCTTTGTAAATATGTACAAAATTTCATCATTAAATTCATATCGATCAGATGGTATATTATCTCCATCGTCAGGTGGTAGTTGTCGTTGAGGTGAGAAAAAAATTTTCTTTGAAGGTTGTTGTCTTTTTCTTTGCTCTCTTTGCGGTCTTATGGGTCTTGCTTTTAGTTCTTCATATTGATTATACACTGTACCCAGCGCATCGAGATATCCAATGTATGATGCTTTGTTTTTATCAATTTGACTTGTTTTAGTTTTGATTTTGTAGAATACATCAGCCCAATGTTGCATATTTTAAATATACCCGTCTTGTTCTAGTTTCAGCATTTTTTCTGTTTTCATAAGTCGCAACAACAAACGCAGGAATTTCTGCTGGATCAGTCATATCAATTGCTGCTAAGCCCTCCTCATTAAATCTCGCGCGTAAGTCCTCTACTATTTTTTCATTGGTTGTTTTTGGATCAGGAGGGGTTTTGTTAACAACGCTTATGTTTTTTCAGTTTCCGTTGCTATTTTTTCAAGCACATCAAGAAGGGGTGTTTCTTTCCTTTTCCACTCCTTTGGAACCTCTCCCTATATAGATATTTCAGTGTCTGATTTTACATCTTTGATTACTGTGGTTATTGTTTTAAACAAATCTTCAGCCCCTGCTGTAAAATCAGTCTGAAGACTCTGTCTAGCTTGCAATTTCTCTCGAACAGATTCGCTGATTGGGATAATTTTTTTTCATTGTGACTAATCTTTCACGTGCTAATCTAGTCGTTAGTGCTTCGTTTACCAGTATTAATTAATGTTCGATGTAAATGAAGTGACTTTCTCACCATAAATGAGAAAATCTCTAAATGATTCACTTAGAGAACGTCGACCATTTGACTCGAAAATCATAAAATGATTTTTAATGATAAAATCAGGAATTTTTGTCAATTGTTGATGACTTTTGATGCCTTTTTGATCTGGAAATCATAAGATAATTTTTAATGAAAAAATCTCTAATTGATTCATTTAGCGATCTTCGAATAGTTTACCCTATTTTTCAGATAAAAAAATATAACAAAAACGGTGAAAAATGCAACAAAAATCATCAAAAAAATGAATGAAATGACCAAAAAATGACTAAAATGACCAAAAATCAATTAAAAAAAAATAAATCGCTGAATATTTTCAGTGCTTAACAAATAATACAATCCCTGAAGCCCCCCACCCCACAATTAACAAATAATAAAATCCGTAGATTGCCTCTCACCCCACAATTTACTATTACTTCTGTGTAGTTCATTGATAAAAACCAGTATAGAATTTTGTTCTAGTTGAGCGCACACGCATACCTGTGAATATATAAGCGCACCTGTCCATTGTATGCTTTCAAACAGGTTTTGAGTAATTGTGTACATGTCAAATCGTTGGTTAGAACTGACTCTGTTGAGGTTACCAAGGGAGAATTTTCGGTTTGGCAGATAATATCTCTTATTGTTTTAACCCGAAAATTAATTGTACATTTGATTTCATATTGCTGCCCCAATTCTTTTCTGATTTTTTCGACAACAGTGAATAACGGGACAAACTTTTTGACGTCGTTACAGAATACAAGGGAGTCGCGAATAGCATTCTGGATTTTGTTAATAAAAGCGTATTTTTTTGGTTAGACATTTTTTAAATCATAGCGTTATATTCAATATCTTGAAAATCGGAAAGAATCTGATCACAATTTAATTTATCTAACAATTGTATTCCTTCAATTTTCAAATTTGAAAATCAGTTATGATCTTATTGATTTTTTCAGAATTCATATTATGTAATAATACATTTTTCTTATATGTGATATTGATATATTTTTCAAAAATAAACAGTAATCATTACGAGCTATTATAATTCATTGGGTACCTTATTTGGCCTTTGTCTTTCATAGGGTTCTTTTTCTTTGAGAGTATTATTTCTTTGAGAGTATTATTCTTTGAGATTTCTCCCTTCTTTCTCTCTTTGACCCTATGACCGTTTCTCTTGGCCGATAATTCATTCTGAATTATCCTGTGGTGTTACCCTAATGTGATAGAGAGTTTATTGCATCCATGTTACTGTTTATTTCAACGTCCATAGTCATATACCACAAAGCATATTCCCCGATAGGGGATCTAAGTCGTCAAATAACGGGTTAGAAAGCCAAGAAGAAATGCTTAGGGGGATGGGCGTCACATGATATTTACAATTATTTATATAGGAGAGCACTATACAATGAATGAATGGATGGTATATATATATATACAATGAATGAATGGATGATAATGGATGATAATGACGGGGCGGTCCTACACTCAAGTTGAAACCAATCACACCACCCACACAAAATCATCCCAGGTTGTATGAATACAAAAAGCATTCACACACCGTATGGTAGTGTTTGACTTATGATTGGTTTCATGACCTGAGCTTTGGCGCTAAAGCCCCAACCATATAACAGACGGCATGGTATATAAACCTAATACATGAAAGCCAATGACAGAGGTGTGTGATTTTATTCTTTCCTATACTTAATAACGATTATTGACAGCTTTTAAAGAAAACTGAATACTTGAATAAAACACTAAAAAAAATACAGCTGTTCGTAAATACCGCGTATATGACTCGTTTTCTTACAAAACAGATAATTCTACCAATTGATTATATTTCCATTGAGAATCACGACAGTTAAAACCAACCAATCAGTAAACTCTCATCGAAATCTGGTGACCAAATCCATTGAGATCCGTAACTCTTTCATAAGCCGTATACAAACCAGAACGAGCTATCTCCCTTTGGTGTTATATATAAATATAATTCAGATATATGTAAATTGAATTCTTTGTCCATTTTCTCTGGAAATCTCTGAACGATAAATTCCTTCTGCAACAACTCGTATTGAGGCTCTACAAATATCGAAATATCTACCGGCTTCATATATCAATTGAAATACCCTTTGTTCGTTAGTTGCTGTATTAAATTATCTGACACATTTTGCATTTTTTTATGTTTCCCAGTCTCTCCTCGTTTTAAATTCTCACTCTGTGTAACAGCTCGTACATTATCTAATCTGCTATTTGAGGACATTCATCAATATGATCAATAACAAGACCATCCTTGATCAGTTTGTTATATGCCTCATACACGAAACGATGACAATAATAAGTTTTCCCTTCAGCGCCAAACATTAAATATCCAAGATTATTTGCAGCACCGACTGGTTTCTTCAGTCTGCAGTTTGTGACAATACCGTCACGAGACGCTTCATAATTGCTGATCACGGGATGCGGGTGAAATTCTTGGTTCATTTGTAAACTAAATATTATTTGTCTAATTTATTATTTGGTTTAATTATTACTTAAAAACCTTTCAATGCAGTCTTGAGGTGTTCTTATGATCTTGTCGCTGACACAGTCCGGGACAGAGTCAGGGTCATTGAAGGAATCTTTGATGGAATTCTTAATTCGTTTATCATAATAACGCTTCAACTCTCTGTATCGCTTACCACCACAACTGAGACACAACTGCGATTTTCCTCTCACCCCTACCCCACATCGGAGACAAGGGGACGACCTAAAACTTCCGTCACGAACGCTTTGTAAATGATATCCTCATAATTCCTTTCTGTATGATTTGTTACATGCGGTTACTGATCCTATCATCCACCATTTGCAATGATTAATTATATAATAATTTTCTTATTTAAATACTTGTTTTAATTATAATATGGAGGAGTTCGAGAGATTATCGAAAATTACGCCTTGGAAAAATGTTAAATTCAATCTCTATAGTTTCCGTTAATACACCAAAGAGTATAATAAGTAATAGAAGCATGATAGGTAAAATCCGTGCATGTTTTAATGAATTCAAACGCGATGGAGCATCTCACTGTTGGTCAACATTTCGAATTGATGGTTGTGTTGATGCTACCATTAACAACGAAAACGCAGCAGTGATAATCTCACATCTTGACAAGAAAAAGTATTTTTTAGAGTGAAATTCATTATCCGCTCAGAAATAGGAGATTGGATTATTCGGGATGAATTTGAACCAATCTTGAAAGATAAAAGAACTATCACTGTGACCAAACCAGGAATTGTGACTGGAATGGACAAACCGTATTACGAGAGATCTTATCCTGTAACTGCAGTTGTTTATTGGATATATCCGTTAAGTGATAAACGGAGTATTGAAAAACTAAAACCAATGAAACTATAATCGTTGAATTGTATAGCAGAACGAATAAAGGAACACTTCACAAATGCGTTACGTAGAAACAAACTGACGGACTGGAGACGCAAAAAAAAAATGAATGGGTTTTAGCAGTATAGGAAAATGGAGATACGATTCAAAATGTGGCCGCGTTTGAGCGCATACTAAAATTCCCAATATCAGTAACCACGATAACAGGCGAGATATTATATGAACCATATATAAATCGAGAGGATCCCCAATCAAAATTTTTGACCATAACGAACACGCGTGGACACCTGCAGTAACAATATTTCCGCGAGATAGAACAATAAAATATCTACCCGTGGAATTCTCCCCTGGATTATCCCCCGAGGAGAAATTATTTGATTTTATTTACGAGTTAAGTAAAAATAATACTATGTCAGTGTGGTTACTTAAAAGTTTTGAAAACTAAGAGATCAAATTCGATCAATTTGTAAGACCCAATGGCGAATTATACTGCACTGAAGTCCTCCACGAGATAAAAAAAAACTAGCTAGTGGTATTTCAACGGAACACAACGAACAATTATTAACAAATTGTTTTACAATTCCGTCGGTTGCAGCTCATTTTGCGAGAAAGAAAAATATATGGAAACCAAAACACGCAGAATTTCTATCAGATATCAAATCAAGCAGCATCGAATATAACCATGCTGGATTATGGAATACAAAATACGACCCCAAAACTATTATTTTGGTTGATATGGTTGCGTGTTATCCCGGGAGTTTTCTCGGGCACGGAGAATGTGCTAAGTACTTCAAAAGATTTGTACATCCCACACATTAAATGACCCGTGCTGAGATTAATGGACCATTGCCTCATTTTGATTTAGCCGGATTCGCTTGTGTGGTATCATTTGAATTAGCTTGAGGACTTCATCCGTGTTGCTATGTTTGGATTGGTAGACACATCTCTGAAAAAAACACTGGATGCCAATAGTGTTATTACGGTATATGATTGATTCTAAATGCTGTTATCGCTGATTGTCAGTGAAGCGATTATATCATATCAAGCGCATACTGAAGTCTGGATACCACAACCTAATAGTTTAGATAGTATAATCAGCGAAAACAAAAAACAATTCCCTGATCTCGACGAAGAATATATCTTGAAATGGTCCAAATAGATATTTGAAATTAGAAATAAACAAGCAAAAGAATTCGGAAGAAGAATAATTGGTAAATTCACACAGGGTGGAAAATACGACAATAACATATATTGTTGACGGTTGATTATAGATAGCGTTGAATACGATTTTATAATCGCAGATGTAACATCTAAGGGTATATATGTAAAGACGCTTTCTTGTCCGATGGAACCGAATTCGGTACATTTGTTACTTACAACGATGGAATAAATCTTCAGTATACACACTTGAGGGCGTCTATGCTAGCTTATGCTTCTATTAATTTATTTTCGATGATAAATAGATTTCCTGACACCACAGTTAGAGTAGCCACTGATTCATTTTATATAAACATGAAACACATATCGAAGCAGTGGCTGAATTCACAAATTCCGACGAGAGTTGGGGGTTATGGAGAATTAAAAAGGAAATACTGCGTGATTATTCCAAATCAGCAGATGTTACGATTAAAATCAATTACTTGAAAAATAATCAGATATCAGAACTATCTAATGCACCGTCGATATCTGATCCAATATGTAGATATAAAACCGTTTACGTAAACGGCTGTGGTCAGGAAAGACGACTCGTGCGATTGAATTATTTCGTGGAACCGCTAGCGTTTTCAAATCAAACATGATTGTGCTAACACCGACCCATAGACTTGCAAGAGAAATGAAATGCACTTATCACAGTTTCTTTTGATGGAAAGGTGACGAATGGACTTCTGATCGAATGGGTGAGAAATTTATTTCTGATGTCGTGATTTGGGATGAGATATGCACGGTGTCGTTAGATGTATTACACAGATTTCTTGATTGGTTATTGCTAGCGAATACAAACGTGATAATGTGTGGCGATCATGGTCAACCACCACCATTTGTCGGTTTATCCCCACATGATTGGTTGAAGAATCTTGTAGGCTATTATGAAGTAATTAATACTGCTCATAGAGCACTTGATGAACAATTACGCGAGTTCAAGAAACTAATTAGATTACAACCAGATAAAATCCAATGTGAAATAGCTCGTGAAATAATTTCGGAAACCACATTAAATGCTTTCTGGGAAGCGTGGAGACCAAACGATTTGATAGTAGCAAGTAGAAAGATAATCAGAGACACACTTCAGATGAAGTTATATGACTTGCATAAAGAAAAACTTGCAACACTTCCAGGAGAGCTCGAAGGTGACCAAACAAAAGAGCTACTGATCCTATTTGGAGTGTTACTGCACATAAAATATCTAGCATAACACGGTCCACGGGTAGACCGGCAATCGATAGATTGGATTCAACAGCTCCTCAGCGAGGATTTACTCGTAAACAACTACATGTGATACCAGAGGATACTCAATTACCACCGCGTGGTCGTAACTAGCACCTCTGCGTCTGTTGCACTCAAGACAAGTCAGCATCACATTATCTCTGGTATGACCAATACTGCTATTCTTTCTGTCTACGGTAAATTGGCTAGAGTCTTTATCCGATCTTCGAGCTCTCCTGGTTCATATAAATATCTAACGGTGACATTACCGAGTATTGGTTGTTTTGAAAAATCATTTTGTGGTTTTACAGGTATATACTTCTTTTTAATCGCGTTGTTAGGTTTCATGTTGATTGTTCGAATAATCTCATTATTCAGCGCGGTAATTACGCCTGGTAATCTCTTGACCCATTCACGAGATCGTTTATCCTGGATGAATTCCTTCGCATATTGATATTAAAATAACCGCTCAGCAAATGTGCGCTGACATCAAAGTGCGAGTAGTTAATTTGTTTAGGCGGTGGTAGATAAATTTGCCATACCGCCTTTTTGTAGAACCAATCCGCAGCAGTGGTATTTTTCACCTTTGCAGCGCTAGCGAGTTTACCGATTGCTGTTTTACTCCTCCAGTATCCTTTTGGAGAATAATACATAGATTCCATGTTGTTATTAATTACCAGCACCCATCATTAATTTACCTTTCATCGCCGATTTTATCAACCATGAAGCCAACTTTTCTTTGAACAGTGATATAATTCAATGCATGAATTAATTTCACATCTGCGATATGTCTGTGTTGCAGATTGCAATTTTTTAAGCAACATCATGAGCATGACACGCCTTATCAATAGCGTTTATTGGGTTTTTAACGGGTCGGGGTTGGCTTTGATCATCGAGTCTGATATCGAGTCTGGTCCCGGGTCCACAATAATTGCACCCTGGAAAGTGTTTTTCTCCTGGATATTTGGCCTATGGTGTTCCTGGGAGTTTTACTAACTTGGCTGCAATATCACCTCCTCGTTTTTTTTAAAAATCATCTGCACATGTCATAGTAACAAATCTAATTTTTTTTGTACTACATTCTTCACACTTACCAGCAAGTGTTAATCTGTTATTTTTAGTTGTAATCTTCGTCAAGTCATCTGTGCCAGTACGTTTCTTACATTTCACACAATATATATCCATAATATATTTATAATAACATGATTGTCATTGATTTTTTGGCTACAAAAACAAGAGATCCACTTAAGCATCATGCAGCGCTACCAAATTCTATTCGTATGATTATAATCGGACCATCTGGAAGTGGCAAGACACAACTGCTACTTAATTTGATAACGAGATGGATGAAATGGGATAAGTTGTATTTAATAGCTCCGTGTGTAAATGATCAGCGATGCCTCGAAGTGTTAAAGGATTACAACGAAAAGTCAGCAGAAATCACCGGCGAGGGTATTATTGAATTTATAACCGATATCGAAGAAGCACCGAGCATTCATGATATTGATGGAAGTATTAACAATTTAGTTGTATTTGATGATGTGATCTTAGACAATCAAAAGAATCATGCTAGGATATTTTCCAGTGGTAGGCATAAAAACACTGACCTGATATATGTCACTCAACGATACACTCAAATACCAAATGTGATCAGAGATAGCTGTAATATTCTTGCTGTATTCAACGGAGTTGATACACCTACGCTACGAAATTTTTGGCAAACTTGGTACGGCGATGATATGGATTATAATATCTTTAGAAATTTCTTTAGTCACGCTCACACAATTTCACATGGGTTTGTAACGATAAATTTGAATGACCCGAGATCAAGATATCGTATCGGACTTGATCAAATATTCGGCTGAAAAAGATTTTTACCCCATAGCAGCAGAGCGGGTGCGAGAACGACTGTGGCGTCTTTTTTTCGATTCTGTCTTGCCAAATTGGCCTATATAAAGCATTTGTACAAGGAACCCTTAATTTGCCGAATTGACGCCCTAAAAGTTGGTCTGTTCGCCTCCTCTGCTGCTTACCTTGTGCGTGAAATTATTTCAATTTGTTTGGATCAAGAGGTCTTGTTGTGTTATTTATCTGGAAAAATATTTGTGCTTATTGAATTATAATCAAATCAGAACTGACTTCATCACGTGACATCGTCTTCCATCTTAGATTGCTTCGTCAAGATTCGAACCGGGAATTATTTAGGACATTTTATTATCTGGAAGTTTGCAATTCCACTAGTGGATTATAATGTGAATTCTTTTTGGATTAACTTTGGATTTGATTCTTAAAACCGTAAGTTTATTTTTCTTTTATGTAAATATTTGTACTCAATAAATTGTTTGTTAAATTTGTACAATCTTGTTATTTTCACTGTTTCTATGTTACTGTTTATTCGAGCCTAAGCACGTAACAGTATGTATACTTTAGTACCTAGAATTACGTTTTGCGATGTGATTCATTCGTGGTGTTTAATATAGATGCATATTTTGAGAAATGAGCAATGTTTATGTAAAAAATAATATTGTAATTCGCTATTGGGTTAACTCGTAGTAACCTCGTGCATTTATTCATTTGATATTCTATTTGATATGATATGATATTATATGATATGATATATATATATATTATATATATATATATATATATATATATATATATATATATATATATATATATATATATATATATATATATATATATATATATACACACACACACACACACATACCGTGTACACATATCAGGAAGAATGGGTATTTCTATGGGCAAGAATGCGTGACCAAAAACAATAATGGCTTATCTGATGATATTAATGTTTAGTGTGAGTTTACATAACTGAGGGAATGTGCTATGCTAATGTCCTTGTGTTTAAATACAAGAAGCTTTAAGGGACCAGTGGGAATTACACCGGTGCAGTTGGTCCGAGTCTCTGGGACACTAAAGAAAACGGAAGAACGGAGGGAGAAGTTAGACGGACTAGAGGGAATTGGATTACCAGTCCAGATAGATCACACAGATGAGTAGGAACACATGACAGGAGGAAAATCTATCACAATAAGTCAGATGATGAAATAGGCCTTCATGTGGTTAATTGAAAGACGATTGATAGGGTTTTAATTTGAATTTTATTTGAGTGACTGTTATTGAATTATATTAATAAGTTGTTATTTTAATTTCACATTTTGTGTATTCATTAATTTAACTGTCGTTACTGCCGACTCAGGATTCTGTGCTTTGCAACTTTCTATCACTACTTCAATTTCTGACAAATACGAGTCAGGGTGGGTCTTCTGTAATAATTAAAATAATCTTGGGAGCACCCAACCCCTACCTAAAACTTTTACAAGCTTACTATCATACAACGTGTTAAGGCAGTGAGAAGTTCATTCTTTCTGTGGCGAAGTGAAATACACCAAATATTGAGCGTGGCTGCTATCAAGATATTATGTGAGAAACATTCAGAGTGATGGTTAATCAAATTCAAAAATTGTTCCTCTGAGTAAACGAGTTTCACAAATTGTGTCGAAATCTTGAGGTAAAGCTTTGAGACTCTTTGTACGTTTAAATAATGGGTAACAGGCCACAGCATGCGATTCGAATAAGTGGTTATAGATTATGTGCTTTGGAATATGAATATATATGAACATATGATCAACCAATCCCACCCTTCTTTCCTTGTGTAATGGACCGTTCCCTCTAGATCTCAACTTGACATATATTTCCTTATGTGATTACTTCAGACATGTTTCAGATAGCTTGCTAGGTGGTAAGCAATAGGTGCCAGTATAGATAAGCAAACTGGTATGGTCCATTGCTCACGGGATTTCCAATGAGTGCTTGTCGTCGAAACATTAAAAACAAAGAATACCCCTTTCCTTGGGTAAGCAATCCTCTTCATGTTCAAGGTCGGAGTTACATTCAATGTTAAATTTCATAAGGAATTCCAAGTGACAATCTCGTGTTAAATTCACATTTGACCCATTTACTGGCTTATGTCGAATCATTAACGTCCCGTAGACACCCAATATCGATGCCCAACGTTAATAATTATGGACCTTTTTAAAGTCAAATACTTATTCCCTCAAAACGTCCCCTATAAAAAATGGCTAGAGTATGGACGTTTAGCTTATCACGGCCCCAAACATGGCGTATCGCTTTTCACCCTGAAATTACTTGGAAAACATTTAGCATATTTTCGTTGCTATTGTCTTCATTAAAAACGATGCCATATTTTTGTTTACTCATATAGAGCGATATACTGTTTTCCTGGTACACTAATCGCAAAGAATTTTTTTTTCTGTCATATCCAAGAAAATGAAGTACATTCGGTTATTCACACAAAAGTGTGCGAAGTTCAATACATCTTTACTGTGTTTTATACATTCTTGCATATTTACAGGTTCTTTTACGTAGGGTCGGTTACTAAAGTATTAAGTTAATGACAAACAAATGATAGAATTTGCTAAAACACTCATAAAACAAACACAAAAACAAAAACAAACACAAAAACAAACAAAACGTATATGACAATGTGTGTGTGTATGTGTGTGTGAAAACACTCACGTATGTATATTGCAAAGTTTTACATCACCAAAAAAAGACTTAATAGTATCAAGTGTTTATAACTATTTCTGTTCTGTAAATCGATTACCAAATGGTCTACCATTGGACAAAATAGATGTAATATGTGAAATACATTATTAAAGCACGTTAATACCCCTCCTAACATAAGGTGTGAGAAAAGAGTGTCTGATGAATCAGACAAATATTTATGTGCAACAATAGGAGAGAAAGATGCAAAGCAATCAATGACCATACATTTAGCATTAAACAAAGTTTCCTTTAGGCAGTTAACTCAGGAAGAAAAATACAAGAAACAAATAGAGAATGTTACAAAGCAGTCTATAGAATTAGCCAAAAGTATTACGTAAGCATAAAAGTATAAAGTTCAGTCAAAGCTGTGTAATAGCTGGACGAAATATTTTCTTTTTTTATTGTCGGCTTATTTGGTTGGCACGCATTAAGGTGGTCAGCATAACAAAGGGTATAGATATACATTAACCGTAATTGGTACATTGTGCAAATACGTGTAGGCCTTACAAATGTAGCATAATATTAGAATTAGTATAACAAATGTTTTAAAGATATTATGCAAACAAGAAACCTAGACAATTTCTTAGAAGACTAGAGAACAGTTTATTTTATTTAAAACATTGATGATACTAATCAATGGATAATACTTGAAATAAGGCAAACAATATTAATGGAACATTTAAAAATAACTAGTTAAACTAAAATTCAGAAATATTTTACAGCAAACAAAGACTTCGATGTTTAGATTTTTGAGATAGAAATTATAGATACATATAATAACGCAACATAAACAACTAACAAAATAATGTCTTTAGGTACAAAACGTATATGACAATGACGAAAATTGTATATATAATATAAAAACGGCTTGACAAACAAAACTATTTAAATGGAATATATATCTGGTCATGAATTATCCTGTGTTTACCATTTTTAGATACAAGGACCTAATAATACATGCAACAAAAAGTTGCGTGCAATTAAGTTGTAATTGTATCGATGATCATTTTATTTGGCTAAAACGTTATACAAAGTGTAATTCTATCCAGCTGCTGTATTTTTACATAAGTAGTTAGCAGCAATTCCGACTTCTTTGTTAGGACCGCCATGCTACTCAACGTTGTATGCAGGGATTTGTACCATTTCTATATTAAATGGTTGGTCCCATTCTTGATATTCCTTGATTGTCTCGTTAATCAAGTCATTGTAAATCTAGATATTTATTATATACTGGTAAATCTTTCTCGGAAGAAAAATAATTTGTTTGTTGACTAATTAGCATACATAGCGTGGTAGTTAGTGTGTAAGGGTATCCGCATATTCCAAATCTTAACATCAGTTTTAGTGGAATACTTTTATTTATGTTCAGTTATCATTTCATAGATTTATTAATCTAACTTATTCAACGGAATTCCTTCTTAATTGTAGGACTAAATTACCGTATTGTAAATTAGTGTAAATTCATTCAAGGACATTTCTGATTATATTAATATGATACATCAAGAATGTTGATACATTAGCAAACCCAGGACGACTGGCACGTCATCACTTTTGTAATCCATTTGGAACACCACTGGAATTCATTTGGAACTCTATACGGTTGAACTTGTCATACAATATTTAGGACTATGTAAGAGTTATTTCACAATACTGCTAATTCATCTTTTTACACATTTCCCTTTCCATTCTAAGAAGATAAATTACTTGCTGAATTTTACAAAAGTTTTCGATTTCTGTTACTTCGTTTTAGACTAAAATCGTACCATAAAAGTGGGGATCTCATCCGCGATTCGAATTTCTTTAAAATTATTCCTACATCTTCAAATTCGTTTTGAACTGTAAGCATACACAAAAAGGCAGGTACCAATACAAAGTGATAAATAACAGTGGAAACACTGATGTAGAAAGAATGAGAAAAACGAGGAAGAGAAATGCAGTTGAGATTTTTTTTTTAATTATCTGGTGGGCTGAAAACTTCTTTCTAACCATTACGTTCGTTACACACCAGTTTAGGTTGTTATATTATTATACATTTTAAGCAATTTTCTTCACTTTGCGAAAATTGCTAAAAACGTAAAATGGCGTTGATGTTCCTGAACCTTTTGCTTTGCAACAAAACTGGAATTACTCGCAGAGTTCTTGGTATTTATTGTGCTAATTGTAATGTGGCTGAGGAATATGTCTTGAAATCATATGCGCTGGTACTTGAAGTATATTGACAACGGTTTAGGAAATGGACAATGGACACATTACGTCGAAATATCGTGGGTAAACGAACAACAATCTGATAGTTGGTACTCAACCAAGAATGATGATAAAGATTTCTGATAAAATTAGGCAATCCATATTTGTTAATGTTCTTGTGACATCAAGACCTACCTTGATGAGCAAACGTTCAAAATTTTAGAAAATACTAGTCGAGCAGCTTGTGAATATAAGCTGACTCAATTTTTTTTTCTCAATTAGTGTTCCTCTCCGCAGTTTATGTTATATTTTAAAGAGATCTCAGTCGCGCACAGATATTTCTAAATCTGGCACAACGTTTCGGAATCGTTATCTCTTCTTACGTGGATTATTCTAAGACGAAAAGAAACGTTGCGTCTGATTGTTATTGTCTGCACAAAAAGAAACATGTATAATGGTAGTGCTGTTATTGTTGATTAATAATTCCACAGCGTCATTACAAATGCTCTTATTTCAAAAAAGTCAAAGTCCCGGTCATGTAGTGAACGCAGTGCATGTGTTAGGTAAAAATAACCGAGTTCTATTTTATAATGGAGAATAATTAACCAGTCATAGCTGTTACTGTTTATAATGCTAACGTTTCGACCAATAGGTGAAGAGAAAAGCAACACGTATCACGTTCTGAACATCATACCCCGCAGTCAAACAAATCATATACAGCTAAATTCTTATTCATACACCTTTCAGTATTTCATCCGACGCAACCCTATCATTGACTTGACCATGGAGGAAAGTGGAGTTACTTTTCTCGTTGTTTTCTTGGTTTCTGTTCAGTCAGGTACGTCTTAAGGTTGTTACATTTCCTGAACTGATATATTCTTATTAACTTTTAAAAGCTTATTCGCATGTCGTATATTAAAATTACATGAAGCAAACCGATAAGATAAATGTTTCGTAGCTACCAGAATCGTGATATATGACATTTGTTTGGATGGGTTGGGATATGTTCTGATTTTTATTGCTAATGTTTTAGAAATCTATCAATGAATAAGTAATAGAAGCCATTCTGTTAAAGCCATACGGATGATTATGAAGCCTTGGTACTGAATCGCCTTTCCGATTTTCATCTGCGCCACCAATATACGTCTTTACTCATCAATTTGAATCCTGACTCATCAACTAAAGTCTCAAGACTGAATTTTATTTTTGAAATCTTAGTGCTGATCGGTAACATGTAGAATTACTTCATATTTTACCTACCAGCGTCATGTAAACAGTTAATGATAATAGTGAATAAGATTAAAATAAATAATCTCACATGGGCTCATAAATGAACCACGTTTACAAACATTAAGCACATAAATGGAATATTTAAGCTAAAACGAAAACATCAGAGGCAATAGGTTATAACAAGTATTTCTATGTTTCATACAGGTATATCGAGTTATCGGAATAACCAGAATTCTGCATTAAAAATAATTGGCAATTCCGTATTTACTTTTCCTGAAATTCTCAATGCAGCATAACACTTTTTATTGAATAATATTTGCACGTGTTATTGGATTTATTATAATGGGTAGTATTGCAAGACATGAAGGTAACAATAATGGAAATATTATACTTGACAGTCGTATGTATATCATCTGAATTAGACAACGGTTGTTTTGAGGAATTTATTTAACTATACACTTGGAAGTACAACAGTAACCATTACCACGGTTATAAGTATTGTCATCAACCAGTTATTACTAATCCAGAGGATACAAAAGTTACAAATATTGCACTTATTGCTGATGCGTATTACTTATCAAGTGAAGAAGTGTGTAAAATTATTTATGACTGCGCCGGTGTATTTATAGTTGCTAAGGTAACTCAAACTCTTGTGATGAGCCCCGAGGGGACGAGTGGTCTATAGCGCTCTCCGTTACGGATCACTGCCACCTCACCTCTGTCTGCGTGGGTTCGAATCTAACATTCGGCTAATGTAGTTTTTTGAGAAGGCTTGCCAGTAGCTTCTCGTGGGTCGGTAGTTCTTTCCGGGGGGTTTCCTGGATTCTTCCTCTGCCAATAATACTGGTCGCCATGTATAGCCTATCGTGTGCTGAAAAATGGCGTTAAACCCTACAGCAACAACAGCAACACATTCTTGTTTGTATTTAAGCTACGTTTGAAACATCGATAAAATGGACACAAATACTTTGGTGTTTTGGCTTGGTTGAGATATGGTACTTATACAGATAGATGTAAATAAATGTGATAGCTACGTCTTTTAAATGCATTTTAGAATACGATATTTTGATTACTTGACTTACCCTAACCCTTATGAGATGTAGCTAATACAAAAAGCTCATCCGATATCAAGCCATCCACGATATATATATTTGTTTGTTTTCCCGACGCAGACCATCTTGCTGGATACAAATGTAGGTCAGTAGTCCAACCAAATTGTACTAAATGTTTAGTCTCATTGCTTTCATCTGTAATTTATATAGTAATCAAACTTTTTTAACATACACGTTAGTACATTTAATAATGAAATAAGTTACTAATAATAATAATAATAATAATACTATTATTATTATTATTATTATTATTATTATTATTATTATTATTATTATTATTATTATTATTATTACAACAAATAATACTACTACTACTACTAATAATAATAATAATAAAAAGAAGAAGAAGAAGAAGAAGAAGAAGAAGAAGAAGAAGAAGAAGAAGAAGAAGAAGAAGAAGAAAACTAGAAGAATATAATTGTCAGAAATTTACAAATCTTCTAATGGGTTTTAGAGAAGTGTACTTGCATGCATAACATACGATTCTTTAAAAAATTTAAAATTTTCATCTAAACCAGTCTGTGGGGACTGTTGACCTAGTGTTACGTAAAAAAATGTTGTTATTGTAATAAAGGTTGTTGTACGGTTACATCTTTGAGAGAGAGAGAGAAAGAGAGAAAGCTCTCTTAACCGCGTGCCGTCACAATGTTAAACCAGCTACATCTGCATAATTATTTTGCCTGTAATAAGAAGACAAAACATCTATTTCCTTTGTCGGTACGGAACTGACTTTTAATTTAATTAAACAACACAAATATATTGACTACATTCTAGAAACACATCTAAAAACTTTATAATAAAAGTTCATGTAATACATATTATATTTTCCCTTTTTCAAGCTTTCCAACTTCATTTATTCGTATAACTTCTGCATTTTAGAATATTATACAAATAGTTATTTCTCAATAAATTTCAAGGTAGCCAAAAATGTAAGATGTAATTACTGTAGTTAATGTAACAATTAATTTAAAGAAATGTATTTTACTAATTTTAAAATAGAATATTGATTTAGAATATATTGCTAGATAATATTCTTTCTTACTTAAAGAATACTTTATTTCAATATTAAATCTAACATGAAGTTGGTAGCAATCTTAACCTTACAATAAAAAGTACATAAATATAATTAAATATAAATTATTTAGAACATTTAAACATTCCGTTACAATATGTTATCAATGAAAGAATTCAGTAGCAATGTTGCACACAAAACAATTTTACCATTAAAATCTCAATCATTAAAAATACTTATTTCTAAAGAAGTTACGAATATACAATTATTTTACCTGTAAAGAGAAGGCAAACATCTATTTCTTTTGTCGGTACGGAACTGACCTGACCCTTAAATGCGTGGTCTTTTATATGCATCCTGTGTCAGGTTAACGTACCCTTGGAAATAGATGTTTATTCTCTCATCAAGTAAAAGTCAGTTTTTCCTGGTCCCAAAAAAGCTTAATTTGACGTCATCTGACATAAGGTACAACTCAGATTTGTAGTTCGTTTGGCATTAGTTACGTCCGAACATGATAATCCCTAAATATTCTAAATCAACAACATGTTTAATATATTAAGCCAGCAGCAATGTCCGTCAAACCTTATATACTGTCCAACATTAGACATGAACCATTCTGTATTTACGTCAGTACGGAAGTTTGTTCTGTGTTTTACCGATAAGACTTTAGGGGCTGACTGACTTTTGTAAGATTTTTGCCAATGCCTGGTTTTACGGAATATATGCTTCACTGATAAGACTTAGAAGCTGACTGACTTTTGCTTTATAACCTATTTCCACACAATAATGTACATTCGTATAATAATGATTTAAGTTGCCAACGTTTTGCTATAAATGAATAAAACATTGCTTTAATAATACAATTTAAAGAAAATATCAATCTTATTAATTTTACTAAAAATACAATCCTAACAATACCCTCTGATTTATTTGAGCCGAGTCCTCGAGGCTCGAAAAGAAAAATCAATTTTATTCATCAAAACAAGATGAAAGGTGAAAGATCAAAAATACAATGATAAAACATTGCGAGACATTTTCGCAAAGTTTAAAGGTACAATGTAAACACTGCAAAATATATTGCAAAATACCAGGTAAAGTACAAAAAATACAATGAGAAAGTACCTTGCAAAATACTCATTCAAATTCAAAAAGTACAGTACAATGCAAAATATTTTGATAAAATTCCCAAAAAAAACACAATGGAAGTGTATTGCACAATACTCAGTCAAATTCCAAAAAATACGATAAAGAGTACAATGAAAAATTCGTGATAAAATTGCAAAAATACAATGGGAGCAACATTGAATACCTTCATAAAATACAGTAACGTAACGTGGTACGACATTAAATAAAAATTTAAAAGTTTACGTAACTTAAATAGCTTTACAATATAAAATTCTACAAAACCTACATCTAAACTAGTTTTGTCAGACGATTATAACACAAAATAGTAGCATGCAGTTCTTGGTATCTTTATTTTTCTTTTTCTGTTTTAGTTTACTCTTTTTTATACTTTTTTTCTTTTTATGTCTTCTTTTGTCTCTTCTTCTCTTTTAAATTTATTTGCATAACATCAGCAGAACATATGTATGGGTGACTACGGTATTAGATTGGTTCAGCCAAGTGTAATGAAAGAATTCTTGTTCTTATGAATAATGCTAGTAAGCCGATATTGAGATGATCTTCCTAGTTCCACAAAGAATTACCAGTAGCTTTCAAGTAAGAATGGATGCAATGAAGATGGCGTAAACATTTAGTATTAATCAAGAGTTACGAAACTGACAATTTAATGTTGTTCTAGCCTTAATAGCCATGACGTATGTTCACTTGCAATCAACTTTGACCTGTGCGTGTATGAATATGTAACGCCTTTGAATTAACCTAAGAACAATGAACATATAATTTAAGCGTGTTTGGTACGGTATGGTCTAGTACATCTTTGAAATGTACGTGTATTATCTGTGACGTGTGAAAGAGAATATATTGCCTTTATCATTTCAACAAATTTGACTCAGAAGCTGGTCGTATATAGACCAATAGCTGCTCATGTCGTGAGAGCTATGCATTACGTTAACTCGGATTCGAGTAATCGCTAAGACACTTTGACTATTTTATATCATTTCACATACATTTAAGTCAACATCAATGGATGTTGCAAAACCATAGAAGGAAATCACCTCTTCTAACCGGTTGATAGATAGGCATTATAGCCGTTCCTATAGTACGTACCATAAGGTACAGACCTTCATACAATTGTATGAAAATTGTGAGATAAATACCTCTAAAACATTGTCGAACCATTTGGCTGACAAACAAAAAAAAAATCTGAAGTCAATAAGTTCGAGACGGCTAGGCGGAATTTACAATTCTCCCTCAGATAGGTAAATACGGTAATACTATGTTGAATGTGCTGCTAGCGTATCATGTATACGATAGTTTCAGATTTCAGTACGAACAGAGTTTTTGATAGCGTAGGCAAAGGATACAAGAAACGTCAGGTGTTTCATTCAAGCTCTATAGGCAAAACATTACAACTGTGATGAATATTGTAGTAGATATAAGCAATAATTATGTTACTACATAAGAAATACAGCAAAAATTAGATCAGTTCTTTAGGAATATCAATTAACGCATTAACCTTATAATATTTGTATAAGAAACAAAATAAGATTAAGCAAAAAAACATACCTGTGTGAATTACTACAGTCCAGAAATATTATTCCTATGAATGACTGGTATATATTAAGGAATAGTAAACAATGCACGTATTGTCTGTGAGTTCAAATTATAAAAAGTTCAAGTCACTGTCACTGCGGCTGTCGTCGACTCTGCGTCTGGGGGAGATGTTGCTGTTATGTCCACGGAAAGTTCTGTTTAAGGCATGGATAGGTGTATTTCAGTCTAAATTGCAAGGAGCTTGATTTCGTCACTGGACTAGGTATATATACGTTCGACATGTGGGATGTTTCAAACGATACTACAAGAAGAATTCCAGAGATCTGTAATGTTCTCCATCACATTAATTCTCCATCACTTGTTATGTAAAAAAATGTTGTTATTGTAATAAAGGTTGTTGTACGGTTACATCTTTGAGAGAGAGAGAGAAAGAGAGAAAGCTCTCTTAACCGCGTGCCGTCACAATGTTAAACCAGCTACATCTGCATAATTATTTTGCCTGTAATAAGAAGACAAAACATCTATTTCCTTTGTCGGTACGGAACTGACTTTTTATTTAATTAAACAACACAAATATATTGACTACATTCTAGAAACACATCTAAAAAACTTTATAATAAAAGTTCATGTAATACATATTATATTTTCCCTTTTTCAAGCTTTCCAACTTCATTTATTCGTATAACTTCTGCAATATAGAATATTATACAAATAGTTAATTCTCAATAAATTTCAAGGTAGCCAAAAATGTAAGATGTAATTACTGTAGTTAATGTAACAATTAATTTAAAGAAATGTATTTTACTAATTTTAAAATAGAATATTGATTTAGAATATATTGCTAGATAATATTCTTTCTTACTTAAAGAATACTTTATTTCAATATTAAATCTAACATGAAGTTGGAAGCAATCTTAACCTTACAATAAAAAGTACATAAATATAATTAAATATAAATTATTTAGAACATTTAAACATTCCGTTACAATATATTATCAATGAAAGAATTCAGTAGCAATGTTGCACACAAAACAATTTTACCATTAAAATCTCAATCATTAAAAATACTTATTTCTAAAGAAGTTACGAATATACAATTATTTTACCTGTAAAGAGAAGGCAAACATCTATTTCTTTTGTCGGTACGGAACTGACCTGACCCTTAAATGCGTGGTCTTTTATATGCATCCTGTGTCAGGTTAATGTACCCTTGGAAATAGATGTTTATTCTCTCATCAAGTAAAAGTCAGTTTTTCCTGGTCCAAACCAGCTTAATTTGACGTCATCTGACATAAGGTACAACTCAGATTTGTAGTTCGTTTGGCATTAGTTACGTCCGAACATGATAATCCCTAAATATTCTAAATCAGCAACATGTTTAATATATTATGCCAGCAGCATTGTCCGTCAAACCTTAGATACTGTCCAACATTAGACATGAACCATTCTGTATTTACGTCAGTACGGAAGTTTGTTCTGTGTTTTACCGATAAGACTTTAGGGGCTGACTGACTTTTGTAAGATTTTTGCCAATGCCTGGTTTTACGGAATATATGTTTCACTGATAAGACTTAGAAGCTGACTGACTTTTGCTTTATAACCTATTTCCACACAATAATGTACATTCGTATAATAATGATTTAAGTTGCCAACGTTTTGCTATAAATGAATAAAACATTGCTTTAATAATACAATTTAAAGAAAATATCAATCTTATTAATTTTACTAAAAATACAATCCTAACACTAGTAATTTACCTATTTCGTTTGTTAGTTTAATTTTTCTTTTTCTGTCTTTGTATACCAAACCTGTGTTTTACCTCTGTTTTTTTTTAGCACCTTCAGGTTCAGCGACGATCTGGTTGAAAGATGTCACCTCAAGATTCCAGACAGACAAAAGGACAATCGGCGACATTGATCTCCCTGATCAGTTGATATTTCATCTCAGGCGTGGGACAGAAGCTCTTACCTTAAATTTGGAGAAGAACTATGACATTAATCCAAACACTGACATGTATTTTGCACGAAAAGTAAAAGATGGTCAAATCCGCCTGATGAAAACTCGAAGTTTTTACAAGGAGGTAAGCTGTAAGGAGATAATCATCGTATATAAGGGAATGATCGAATTAAGATACATGTATTCAATTCATTACATGACTTCCTTTGCATCTCCACTTAAGTTAATGTTTATGATCTCTATGCTAAACTACAAGATAAAACTAATTTTGAAAATTATGAAAAGTGAAGATTTTAAATGCAGCATTAATCTGTCCTTGAAGCAATATTTGGAAGGCCTTGTACGTTGTATAAATCTACAACAACTTAATTAAAATAAATGTTGTGAAATGTAACGCACCGTTATAAGACAAAACGAAGAATGACATCCTTGAAGGAAATTAGCAATTGTATTATGTGTGGCACCTTCCTACCAAAAATATGACCAATCTATAACTACAATACCAACCCAAGTACTTATCTACCAAGCATATGACCAATCTATAACTACAATACCAACCCAAGTACATAACTACCAACGTATTGAAATTAAATATTTGAGGAACAGCTCAACATATTTATCTACCTTTCTTCTAACTTAAATTCATGCATGTTTATATACCTATCTATCTACCTACCCGTCTGCATTTCTACCTTCCTAAATAATGTTTCACTGATATTTTTTTTTTAATAGGATGTGGCTTATTACCAGGACATGGAGAATGATGCATTTATGACAGTTAGATGCGTCAGAAGGTCAAGTGAAGCATGTGATAGAGTCATCGTAAGTTCATTACAATTTTGCATTGTACCAAATGAGTCTAGCAGAAACGGCCACGCTTACTGGTTATAATTTTTGTTTCAAAACTGTTGTGCGTAACATCTATATACGTACTTATTAGTATCAGGATTGTAGGCGGTGAATGTGGACCAAGGTAGGATTTTCAACCATACATGCACCAAATTTGTTGTGTGAGACCGATAGGTCTTCGTATAAGGTAGAATAATTTTCACTAGTATAGATGTTACGGTCGTCACCTATTGCCGGCAATACAGCTACGCTGGTGTGTATCTGAGCTACATTTCTCTAGATCTATATCTCTTATATGCGCATGTTGTTTTTGATACTCTCATTACACCAGCAATTATTGACAGAAAGCCCGTGACGTACCATTAGTTATCGCGTATCTTCTTAGAGTACTGTTTGCAAAGCGCATATATTGATACATGTAATAATGTATACGGTTGTTAGAGCCATGATAATAAAATCATATTTTGATTTGGATAATATGCCTGATCAATGTGCATGTTCCTGTTTGTTTGGCTTAAATGTTCTCCAGCTCTTTCTTGGTTTTCTTCTTATCAGGCGTCTCGTAAGTTCCAATGTTCAGCTCTTTCCCATTATACTGTTATCCATCCACCACGAATCCAAGTAAAGTAATAAAATCTAACTAAATATTATAAGGTATCTAAGAGAGAGAGAGAGAGAGAGAGAGAGAGAGAGAGAGAGAGAGAGAGAGAGAGAGAGAGAGAGAGAGGGAGGGAGGAAGGGAGAGAGAGAGAGAGAGAGAGAGAGAGAGAGAGAGAGAGAGAGAGAGTGTCATATACATAGAAAGGTAGAGAGAGAGTGAGAGGGGGGTGTCATATACATAGAAAGATACAAAATGTTGCACATTAGGGAACGCGAAACAAATTAGTTGGACATATTTGGAAATAACTTTGAGGAAAATATATATAATATTACTTCAAACATTACGAAGAGGTTCGCAATGGGTGAAATACTTAGACAATTGCATAAATACAAGTGTGTAACCATTTTATTTATTGCACAATCTATCTGACTTTTGCACATGTGTATTGAGACCTAAAAAGCATGTCAAAACAGTTATTACATCCCAACTATCCACATCCATTACCGAATACATTCATTGACAAAATTAAATAATGTTTGTGTAATATTGCTAGGTACTTGACAATTAGCAGGTAAAGCATTGGCTGTCATACATGACATTACTGATAGCATCCTAAGTTCTTTCGTTGCATCTGCATCAAGGATTGTCTCGTTCATGCTGTTAATGCATATTGCATATCAGTTGAGTTAATCTGTGTAAGTGCTATTGAGGGTATGATGCAGCTACATTTCCAGCTATGTACTAAACTGTCAAGGGAAACCTCATCAAGTCCTGACGTATTAAAAGGCTGATATGTCCTAGAAAATGCCTTCTTATATCACAAACCGAAGTATTCGAACTCCTGTTACCATCATAATCATTATGAAAAATGAATTGACACCAGTCTTGAAACTTTCAACGCACGTCTTTATTACGTTTGCTAATATTGCTTATGATTGATTGCTTTGTCACAATTAATTCACTTATCCGATCATCATTTTGATAATTTTCTTGGAACATTTGGTACTTTTACTTCACTTATGGTTATATATCATATTGGATACGTTATTCGTACAGGCATCGGCACATCCATGGGAATTGGTTCAATTATTTATAAAACGTTAGGTATTGGTTAAGTTATTTATAAAACATTAGGTATTGGTTCAGTCGTTCATAAAACATTAGGCATTGGTTGAGTTATTTATAAAACATTAGGTATTGATTCAATTATTTATAAAACATTAGGTATTGGTTCAGTTATTTATGAAACATTAGGCATTGGTTCAATTATTTATAAAACATTAGGTATTGGTTCAGTTGTTCATAAAACATTTGGAATTGGTTGAGTTATTTATAAAACATTAGGTATTGGTTCATTTATTTATTAAACATTAGGTATTGGTTGAGTTGATTATAAAACATTAGGTATTGGTTTAATTATTTATAAAACATTAGGTATTGCTTCAGTTGTTCATAAAACATTATGTATTGGTTGAGTTATTTATAAAACATTAGGTATTGGTTCAATGATTTCTTAAACATTAGGTACTGGTTCAGTTATTTTTAAAACATTAGGTGTTGGTTCAATTATTTATAAAACATTAGGTATTGGTTCAGTTATTTATAAAACATTAGGTATTGGTTGAGTTATTTATAAAATATTAGGTAATGGTTCACTCGTTCATAAAACATTAGGTATTGCTTCAGTTGTTCATAAAACATTATGTATTGGTTGAGTTATTTATAAAACATTAGGTATTGGTTCAATTATTTATAAAACATTAAGTATTGGTTCAGTTATTTATAAAACATCAGGTATTGGTTCAATTATTTATAAAACATTAGGTATTGGTTCAATTATTTATAAAACATTAAGTATTGGTTCAATTATTTATAAAATATTAGGTATTGGTTCAATTATTTATAAAACATTAGGTATTTGTTCAGTTATTTATAAAACATTAGGTATTGGTTCAGTTATTTGTAAAATATTAGAAACCTTTTCAGATTTTGGTAAAACATTAGGTATTGGTCCAGTTAATGGCAAAGCGTTTACTATTGGTCCAGCTATCGGTAAAATATTAGGCATTGATTCAGTTACTGGTACAACATTAGATATTCGTCCATTTATTAGTTAAACGTCATGTAGTAGTCCATCTATTGGTACAAAAGTTGATATTGGTTCAGTTTGGAATATCTGTCTAAGTACTCATTCATCACTTACTGTTTTATCCAAAAAAGAGCTTATATCTGTCAATATTTGAGGCACATTTTCTATTGTTATTTGACTCCCAATTTTAGCATATTCGCTGTTCTTCTAATCCATTTATATACGGCGCATTACTTGTAGAATGTTTTGTACACCAATACTTTTTTTAGTCACATATTTAAATGAATATGCCAAATACAGTGTCTTATAAACGTGTATGTGGTATACAAAATAAAATAATATAAACTTGTATTAATTGATCCCTATATAATCTCTAATGACTTTCATATTTATTTGCATGTTCTTTTCCACTCAAACCTAGAACGGAAACATTCGAATTGGAGGCAATAGTTACAATCTTAAACCTATGGAGAGTGATGTAAACGTACTGGAAGTTCCAGGTCTTCATGGAAACCGATATATTCTAGAGGACATATTAAGCATTCGAAGAAACAATTCAGATGAAATAAAAGGTTTGCAAGATCTTGTAATATTTAAAGCGCACACAATTATGAAATAGTAACGTATTATATGTATTCATTTTTACCGCAAAGCAACGAAGTTAAAATTGCATTGCTTTCCTGGACAGAAATATAGTAATACGGTGAGCTATATATATATATATATATATATATATATATATATATATATATATATATATATATATATATATATATATATATATATATATATGAATGTATATATATATATATATATATATATATATATATATATATGTATGTATGTATGTATGTATGTATGTATGTATGTATGTATGTATGTTATTTATAAAACATTAGGTATTGGTTCAGTTATTGTTGTACCACGACGAATGTGTAACCAGTTCCACTTTCTTTCAGACTGAACTCAAAATGAATTCAATATCATTACTTACATTTTCACCTAATTGTTTCATTCTTAAACGAATAATTGACCTGGAACTAAGCCTACATAGTACAGAAGATTGTAATACATAACGTACATACAACTGGATCTTAAAGATACACTTATGTGTATTTATAACTATATCAAATATGTTATGAATAAATATAAATAAACAGCTGTATTAATATTTTATTATGTATAAATGTATAATGCACTTTTTAATAAATAATACTTTTAATTATCAAATAAAATGTATTTTATTAATACAAAATCATAATATATTAAGAATTAATTTTAAAATGACCTTTCATTTTTAAAGAATTGGTAAATATATTTCGATCATAATAGTTCATACTTTCACTAGTTATTTTGTAAATGAGATTAATAAAAAAAATATTCTTAACAAATTGTAAACAGGTTGCATTATAAACTTTTGATTAATGAATATTTTTCAGAGTTTTTGGAATTTGGACTTTTTAGATATACCGTATCAAGATGGTGAATCCAACATGTTTCCGTTAGCAGCCATTCGATTTCAGAATTACCTATAACAATTGGTTGAAAAGGAAAAATCTTGAAAAGAATGTGAACTCTTGTTAAAATATGCGGCAACACTGCATATTGATCTAGTGAATGAACTCCTCACATCGCAGAGAGTGTCCGCTACAAAATGTAGTTCTGTGCATTTTGTGGACATTCACAATCACCTCAGCATATTGATAAGTTGCATGTTGTAACTTTCATCACTGTCAATGTTTAGTTAATATTTGTCCTCATTCCGATTTAATCAATATAATACACACTTACGACGAACATTAAATATGGTTACAATAATAGAAGCAGAGCACTACAAACACCTGTTTAGCTACGCCATTCACATGAACGCTAAGCCATTCACCTGGAATAGAAACTAAACAAACTGATGAAGCAACAATAGGTAAAATAAAATATTTTGACATATTTACAGTTTAATTAAGTGATTATTCTGAGTTAGTAGCAATACCACCGACCATAAACTCTCTCTCTCCACCTCCATCCTCCCCCCCTCTCTCTCTCTCATCTTTTGGTCGCCTTGAGTGATCTTTTACAACTATTCATAAGCCCATATATATCATCGGAAACTACAAAAGAAAATCCTCTACGTTCCTTATTCTTGCTACGACGGTTCAGAGAGGTAGAGAGAGAGAGAGAGAGAGAGAGAGAGAGAGAGAGAGAGAGAGAGAGAGAGAGAGAGAGAGAGAGAGAGAGTGGGGTGGATATTTCATTTTTAATTAATAGTAATTGATTTTTAAAACATTATAGTAAGTGTTTGAAATAACAACAACAAAAACTATTAAATACAGCACAGTATACACACCACGTAACCGTGAAATACTGTATAATGTCGACATGATTTGTAACGTTGTTTCATTGATAATCGTAAAGGAAAGTGCACTCATATCGTTACAATGAACCATTGCACTCATATCGTTACAATGAACCATAGCACTCATATCGTTTAAATTGACCATAGCAATCATATCGTTACAATATGAACCATAACACTCATATCGTTACAATGGACCATAGCACTCATATTACAATGAACCATAGCACTCATATCGTTACAATGAACCATAGTCTTCATATCGTTACAATGAACCCTATTCTTCATATCGTTACAATGAACGATATTCTTCATATCGTTACAATGAACCTTATTTTTCATATCGTTACAATGAACCCTATTCTTCATATCGTTAATATGAACCATAGCACTCATATCGTTACAATGAACCATAACATTCATATCATTTCAATGAACCATAGCACTCATATCGTTACAATGAACCAAATTCTTCATATCGTTACAATGAACCATATTCTTCATATCGTTGCAATGAACCCTATTCTTCATATCGTTACAATGAACCCTATTCTTCGTATCGTTACAATGAACCATATTCTTCATATCGTTACAATGAACCCTATTCTTCATATCGTTACAATGAACCCTGTTCTTCATATCGTTACAATGAACCATATTCTTCATATCGTAACATTGAACCTTACATATTCTTCATATCGTTACATTGAACCTTATCACTCATATCTTTACTGTGAACCATATCACTAATATCATTACAATGAACCATATTCTTCATATCGTTACAATGAACCCTATTCATCGTATCGTTACAATGAACCCTATTCTTCATATCGTTACAATGAACCATATTCTTCATATCGTTACATTGAACCATATCACTCATATCGTTACAATGAACCATATCACTAATATCGTTACATTGAACCATATTCTTCATATCGTTACAATGAACCCTATTCTTCATATCGTTACAATGAACCGCATTCTTCTAGGATACTTGGTTTAATTCATTATGAATCATATTGTTTGTAGGTTACTTGGTTTAATTTATTATGAACCATATTCTTCTAGGTTACTTGGTTTAATTCCTTTCGAAGGTTTTAATCCAGCCCAAATTCATTTTCTCTCACTTCACATTTCTGAGTAGTTTGTCGGTTGTGCACAGATGATGGAAAAATGGACTGTATTAAATTCATTTATAAAACGAGGATAATTTATACTTTTCATCGTTATTTCATACAGTTGTAATGACCAATGTGTCAAAATTACTCATTGATCTAGCATCAACTGCAGACGGTTTCTAGCATTTTTATATATGCCTATTATTTCGCCATGGGCGGATCACAATTTAGTATACCAATATTATTGGTGTATCAGGTTGCTTAGCACTAACACTATAAATGCCATGTTGTTTCTTTTATAAAATGTATGCGGTATATATATATATATATATATATATATATATATATATATATATATATATATATATATATATATATATATATATTTGTGTGTGTGTGTGTGTGTGTGTGTGTGATTTTATGTTTTATGGTATATTCTTTCTGTTGTATTTATATTTAAACAAAGATTAGTCTAAACCGTTGTGTCCATGGCAGGATAATATAATTGGTATCGAAATTTAAAATTTAAATTAGATTTGGAGAAATTATATTAATATCAGCTTTCTCGTAGGTCCATTCTTTAAATCCCCGTTCATTTGTGTTCAATGTAAAGGTAAAGAAAATTTTCAAACGCTTGAAAATAAAAATAAACTTATGTCTTAGTCAATTGATTGATAAAGAATTATGCTAAAATCTTCTTTAATTACAGAAGTAGAAAACGTTGAGGTAACAAGAGTAGATGAAGACAGTATAGATCGTCACAGACGTTTATTTGGACAAAGCACAATGTTTTCATACCAAGATATAGCAACTTTGAATAATATAAGGGAAATATCTGATAACGAGTACAGTGATAAAGACGACAGAGAAGGTACGACTTTAATACATTTGAAGATGATAAGATAAATGACATTTACAGAGGATACGAAAACTCCGAATGAGGAAGAGCAGTTTATTTCTATTATTTTATATGCCTTTAATGATAAATACGTGCCAGCTGACAATATGCTTTAGAAAGGATAAATATAAACGTTTATATTGAAAGTATTGTTCACATATATGTTGACAATACTATAATAATAATACACACACAATCACAATTCTCACTCTCACTCACCCTGTATCTCTATCTATCTATCTATCTATCTATCTATCTATCTATCTATCTATCTATCTATCTATCTATCTATCTATCTATCTATCTATCTATCTATCTATCTATCTATCTATATATCTATCTATCTATCTCCTGATAATTCAAGGATGGGATTCTCTAAATTGAATATGTCTTATCTTCTTCTCATTGCAAACTATTTCCACAGATAAGACGCGGCAGCTGAAGAAAAAATACTACGTGGACGTCGCCGTAATGATAGATTCAAGTATATGGGACTTGTGAGTGCTCTCTATGACTAAAACATGCCAAACTATCTTTGAATTAAGCATATATATATGAATGATAGATCGTGAGATCAATAACAATAATCTCTTTCAAAATGAATACACGAATGTATTGTAACACGCACAGGGGCAATACTTGACCGATCAGTGTCAAAAAGAAAATACAATGGGATCCCCTTTCTCACTAGAAACTATTTAACTCCGTGACCCTAGGCCAGTCAATATACGCTTTTACCGGCGTATTACGCTAATATAAATATACCTATTTTCCACTGTGGACATATAAAAGGTATCTTCCAAGTCCCTACTTATTGATTCCATTGTGTAATTTGGCAGTGTAGAAGTGGCAGTACCGGTAAATACTGCCACTTCATACACAACACCATTATACACCAGTAGATTTTAATATGAACAATGTTACTCCAAGAACAATCATTCTTTTGGATCTAAATTCACTACTAGCGAACCATGGCATCGCTCAAACTCACTAACATTCGACTCCGTGACGTTTGCTCCTAGTAATTTGCTAATTATTTCGGGCTAGAGATATTTCCATGGAGCCGAATCGCAATAATCACACAAATAAAAGTAAGAATTGCTAAAACGGGGCGCTATCAAATGCGCATACTCCAATTTAGTACAGTATTAAACTAAACATTTACATCCGTACGTCTATATATATATATATATATATATATATATATATATATATATATATATATATATATATATATATATATATATATATATATATATATATAAACGTATATGAAATGGTGGCGCCCAACTTGTTAATTATCTATATATCTATTTAACCCGGACTGTGCTGCAAAAACAATATCCGCTACAATGGGTATCCTGTGTAAAGTCTAACAAAGCAATATAGCCTTAATTATGTCACAGTCGTCCATAATATGATATTGTTAAGTGGTCATGTACTAAGGCAGGGTCCCACGTATTAGTCCCTGTTTTCTACAATATTGGCCCAAGAAATTGTAGTTTCGTTAAAGCGCTATTTTCTCTAATTTGCATTGCACATGGAAATATGATTATTGATGAATCCAGTGTTATACACAAAATCCTTTATTATGTCGAGTTTTACATCCTCACGAATTCGAAATGACTGCAAGAGGTGAAGAAGGTCGCAAACAATACGCAAATAAAGTACATCTCAATAACTTATTGTAGAAGTAATTTTTTAGTTTTACTTCGTCACCTAGACGTAGACAATTCTTAGAACTCGCAGCTTCATACGTTAGTTTAATGTTACGTTTATACGTTATATTCTTTTACGTCGTCACCTAGACGTAGACAATTCTTAGAACTCACAGCTTCATACGTTACGTTTAATGTTACGTTTATACGTTATATTCTTTTACGTCGTCACCTAGACGTAGACAATTCTTAGAACTCACAGCTTCATACGTTACGTTTAATGTTACGTTTATACGTTATATTCTTGACATGGCTTTTTCGTTAAATCTCTTTGGACATAACGGAAGCAGAGAAATGGACAATCGCCCGAATGGACGCACACATATATACACATATTTTTGATATGTTCTTGCAGGTATGCATCGAGGGTACGAAGCTCAAGTGTAACGACGAAAAGAGAAAAAGTGAAAGGAAAATTAAGAGAAGCTTACTCACACATTATGAACGGTGTAAGTAATTCTTAGCCATTACACACATTCACTTTGCCTTAATTTACATAATGCACCTTTTAGAAGAAAACAAAACTCAAGATGTAATTTGGAATTGAACAATCCTTGATCCAGAAGTATATACAAAATTTGGATCACCTAAATCTTTTGGGGTTAATGGGATGTATTCCATTCAATCAAATTTATCCAAACATAGTTTTAAAGTTGTCGCTGCTGAAAGTTTGTAGATATAAATTAGTGAAACTTTAAGCCCTCAACCTGGATCGTCATTTACTCTGTAAACGGAGCCGCATGTAAAACTTGAGAGGGAAAATGCTTGCCATTGTTACAAAACGAAGATTACCGCATTATATTGGTGACCACTGTGAAGCGATGATTTTCAGAGTGTACAGTTCAATGTAGCTACATCATTTGTTAAAGAAAATCGCATTCTGTTTGAAGACAAGTGTTTATAATTATGTTTCCTACTTTTTCTATTCTGATTTCCAAAGATATAACATTTCTTTGAATCGTATCGATTAAATAATTACACATTGTCTGAGTAGACTTTTAAACAACGAATTTGTTTGCACATTTACATTTTGATACCGTAGATTATAAAAATAAACGTTTATTTCAATTATGTCTTAGGTGAACCTGCTCTACAAAGGAATACAAGACACAAGCATATCAATCAAGGTCACACTTTCTGCATTTATATTTTTCCAGGTACGAAATTGTGTGAACTTGTTATTCCTGCACGTTCTTTAGTGATTTGTACGACCTATTCATTCGTCTACACGGTTCAATATAATTGATGTTTTTAAAAAATAAACCCCACTTATTTCTACGCTAATGTCATGACTGCTAACAAAATATTTTCATCTGATCAACGGAAATTAGTGTATCTTTGATTCGTAAATGGCAAAACTTGAATAACGAAGCATACAAAACCAAAAACATATTCTAGAATATTCACATGTATATCTATTACAAGTTTAAGAGAATACAATAAAGCTCCATCTGCATACAATATCAACTTGAACATAAAATTGTAACTTATTAAAATAAGCCTGGTAGATTTAACGGAACCAGACTTCTCCATCACAAGACAAATAATTCAAACCAATATTAAACAATATTGTTAAAATTATACTGTATCCCAGAATGAGTTAAAGGTGACAATAGTTAGATTAATCTTGTAATGTCTACCACAGAAAGGAGATACAATTCTAGTTTTCATTTGTCTGGTTTGCTTAAGGAAACGTATTCGCTTCAAAACAATGTACATTTTCCAAAATTTATGACATTTTATGTCTGCTTTTTCAAATTAAGCATGGCTCAATTTATTGTTTATTGATAAGGCATTTTGTCTACGAGTTAATGAACACGCATAGCGTTAGTTTACAACCCATGTTTTATGTAGACTGGAGGATTTTCTGTTCCATTCATCTTAATATTGTAAGCAGTTTTTGCTAGCAATAACGAGACAATGACATTGAAATTGTTATGTTTCAAGATCCTGATAATATCCAACATTTTCAGATGGACCATTCTAGTGTTTATATAGTACGATTAATGTATAAAAATCATTCCATTACATTCATGGCTGCTTTACATTAATCTCGATGAAAATATACTTTAATCTAAATGGGAAAATGCTTTAATCTCGATGTGAATATACTTTATTTTCGATAGGAAGATACTTTAATCTCGAAGCGAAAATACATTAATCTCGGTGTGACTATGTTTTAATCTCGATGGGAACATACCTTAATCCCAATGGGAAAATACTTTACTCTCGATGGGAATATAATTTAATCTCGATGTGAATATGATTTAATATCGTTTGGAATATACTTTAATCAACATGGGAATATACTTTAATCTCGATGTGATAATGCTTTAATATCGAAGGAAATATGCCTTAATCTCGATGGGAATATACTTTAATCTCGATTAGAATATACTTTAATCTCCATGGGAATATGCTTTAATACTTTGATCGCGATCGGAATATGTTTTAATCTCGATGGGGATGGAATTTAATCTCGATGTGAATATGATTCATACTTTAATCTCGATGGGAATATGCCTCAATCTAGCTGAGAATATACTTTAATCTCGATGGGAATATGTTTTAATCGCGATGAGAATATTTTTAAATCTCGATGGGATTATATTTTAATCTCGATGTGAATATGCTTTAATATCGGTGGGAATATGCTTTAATATCGATGGGAATATAATTTAATCTCGATGGGAATATGTTTTAATCTCGATGTGAATATGCTTTAATTTCGATGGGAATATACTTTAATCTCGATGGGAATATACTTTAATGTCGATGGGAATACCCTTAATAATCTCGATGGGAATGTGATTTATACTTTAATCTTGATCGGAATATAATTTAGTCTCAATAGGAATATGCTTTAATCTCGATGGGAATATACATTAATCTCCATGTGAATATGCTTTAATCTCGATGGAAAGATGCTTTAATCTTGATGGGAATGTACTTTAATCTAGATGGGACTATGTTTCTATCTCGATGGTAATATCTTTTAATCTCGATGTAAATATGCTTTAATCTCGATGGGAATATACATTAATATCTATGGCAATATACTTTAATCTCGAAGTGTATATACTTTAATATCGATGGGAATATACTTTAAACTCGATGGGAAAATGCTTTAATCTCGATGGGAATATACTTTAATATCGATATGATTATGTTTTAATATCTAAGGTAAAATACTTTAACCTCGATGTGAATATGATTTATACTTTAATCTCGATGGGAATATGGTTTAATCGATATGGGAATATACTTTAAACTCGATGGAAATATGTTTAAATCTGGATGCGAACATACTTTATTCTCGATGAGAATATAATTTAATCTCGATGTGAATATATTTTAATCTCGATGGGAATATACTTTAATATCGATGGGAATATACTTTAATCTCGGTGGGAATATGTTTTAATACAGATGTAAATATACTTTAATCTAGATGGAAATATACTTTAATATCGATGGGAAAATACCTTAATCTCGATGGGAATATACTTTAAACTCTATGGGAATATGCTTTATAATTTTATCTGGATGGAAATTTACTTTAATATCAATGAGAATATGTTTTAATCTCGATGGTAATATACTTTAATCTCGATGGGAATATAAGTTAATCTTGATGGAAATATGCTTTAATCCGGATGGGAAGATCCTTTAATCTCAATGGGAATGTACTTTAATCTCCATGGGATAGTGTTTTAAACTCGAATGGAATATACTTTGATCTCGATGGGAATAGACTTTATACTCGATGTGAATAGGATTTATTCTTTTATACAGTTGGGAATATGTTTTGATCTCGAAGAAAATATACTTTAATATCGATGTGAATTTGAGTTATACTTTTATTTCGATGGGGAAATGTTTCACTCTCAATAGGAATATACTTTAATCTCGATGTGAAAATGATTTATACTTTAATCTGGATGAGAATATGCTTTAATCTCGGTGGGAAAACTCATTTAATCGCGATGGGAATATGTTTTAATCTCGATGGGAATATGTTCAAATGTCGAATTGAACATACTTTACTCTCGATGTGAATGTGCTTTAATATCGATAGGAATATGGTTTAATATCCATGAGGACAGACTTTTATCTCGATGGGAATATACTTTAATGTGAAAGGAGAATTCTTTAATATCGATCGGAATATACTTTAATCTCGGGAGGAAATTACCTTAATCTCAATGGGAATATGCTTTAATCTCGATGGGAATAAACTTTAATCTCGATGTGAATATGAGTTAAACTTTAATCTCGATGAGAATATGTTTTCATCTTGATGGTAATATCCTTCATTCTCGATGAGAATATCATTTAATCTCGATGTGAATATGCTTTAAACTCGATGGGAAAATAAATTAATCTCGATGGCAATATACTTCAATCTCGAAGTGAATATTCGTTAATCTCTATGGGAATATGATGTAATCTTGATATAAAATACCTTAATATCGATGGGAATATGCTTTAATATCGATTGAAAGATACTTTAATCTCCATGTGAACATGATTTGCACTTTAATCTCGATGCGAATATGCTTTAATCTCGATGGGAATATGTTTAAATATCGATATGAACATACATTAATCTCGACGTGATTATGCTTTAATCTCGATGGAAATGTGTTTAAACATCCATGGAAATATTCTTTAATCTCTTTGGGAATATATTTTAATCTCGATGTGAATATACATTAATCGCAATGGGAATATACTTTAATCTCGATGGGAATATGCTTTAATATCCATGGGAATATGCTTTAATCACCATGGGAATATGTTTTAATATCGCTGAGAATATACTTTAATCTCGATGGGAATAAGTGTTAATCTTGATGAGATGATACTTTAATCTCGACAGGAAAATACTTTAATCTCGATGGTAATATGTTTTATACTTTAATCTCGATGGGAATACACTTTTTTCTCGATGAGAATATTCCTTATTCTCGATGGGAATAAGCTTTTTTTCTCGATGGGAATATGCTTAAATATCGATGGGAATATACTTTAATCTTGATGGGAATATGTTTTAAACTCGATGTGAATATACTATAATCTAGATGGGAATATACTTTAAACTCGATGTGAAAATACCTTAATCGCGATGGGAATAAACTTTAATCTCGATGCAGTTATCCTTTATACTTTTACCTCGAAGGAAATATAATTTAATCTCAGTATGAATATACTCGGTCGGAATATACTTTATCTCGAAGGTAATATCATTTATACTTTTATCTCGATGGGAATAAACTTTAATCTCGATGTGAATATGCTTTAATCTGAATGGAAATAAGTTTTAATCTCGATGTTAATATGTTTCATCTCGTTGGGAATATACTTTATTCTCGATGGGAATATTCCTTGATCTCGATGGAAAAATACTATAATCTCGATATGTATATGCTTTAATCTCGATGGGAATATTGTTGACACTTTAATCTCGATTGGAATATGCTTTAATCTTAATGGGAATAATATTACATCTCTATTTGAATGTGCTTTAATCTCGATGGGAATGTGTTGTATACTTTAATCTCGATTGGAATATACTTTAATCTCTTTGAATGTGCTTTAATCTCGACATGAATATACCCTAATCTCGATGGGAATTTGTTTTAACCTCGCTTGGAATATGCTTTAATCTCGATGTGAATGTACTTTAATCAGCATGGGACTATGTCTTAATATCGATAGGAATATACTTTAATCTCGATGGGAAAATATTTTACACTCGATGTGAATAGGATTTATTCTTTAATCGCAATGGGAATATGATTTAATATGAAAGCGAACATCATTTAATCTCGACCTGAATATGCTTTAATCTCGATGGGAATATACATTTTTCTTGATGGGAATATAGTTTAAACTGGAAGTGAATATACTTTAATCATGATTTAATATACTTTGATCTCGATGTAAATATGCTTTGATGATGATAGCAATATACTTTAATATCGATTGGAATGTCTTTTAATATCGATCAGAATATACTATAATCTCGATGTGAATGAGATTTATACTTTAATCTCGATGTGAATATACTTTGATCTCGATGGGAATATGTTTTAGTCTGGATGGGAATATGTTTAAATCTGGATATGTGCTAACTTTAATCTCGGTGTGAATATGCTTTAATCTCGATGGGTATATGCTTTAATTCCGATCGGAATATACTTTATTCTCGATGGGAATATATTTTATTGTGGATGTGAATAGACTTAATTCCCGATGAGAATATAATTTAATGTCGATGGCAATATACTTTAATATCGATGATAATATGTTTTAATCTTGATGTGAATATACTTTAATAACGATGGTAATATAGTCTAATCTCGATGGAAAAATACCTTAATCTCGACGGGAATATGCCTTAATCTCGATGGGAATATGCTTTTTACTTTCATTTTGATGGGAATATACTTCTACTCTCAATGGGAATATGCTTTAATCGCGATGTCAATATACTTTGCTTTCAATGTGAATTGGATTTATTCTGTAATCGAGCTGTGAATATACCTTTATCTCGATGGAAATATACCTAACTCTCGATTGGAATATGCTTTATACTTTTATCTCGATGGGAATATGCCTCAATCCAGCTGAGAATATACTTTAATCTTGATGGGAATATGTTTTAATCGCGATGGGAATATCTTTTAATCTCGATCGGAATATACTTCACCTTGATGGGAAAAAACTTTAATTTCGATGAAAATATACTTTAATCTCGATGGGAATATACTTTAAAATCGATGTGAATATACTTTAATCTCGATGTGAATATACTTTAATATCGATGTTAATATAGTTCAATCTCGATGGAAATATATTTTATTCTCGATGTGAATATACTTTATTCCCGATGTGAATATACTTTAATCTCGATGGTAATATACTTTAATATATATGTGAATATACTTTAATATCGATGAATATATAATTCAATCTCGATGGAAATATATTTTATTCTCGATGTGAATATGATTTATACTTTAATCTCGATGTTAATATACTTTAATCTGGATGGGAATATTTCTAAATCTCGATTAGAATATACCTTAATTTCGATGTGAATTTGATGCTTTAATCTCGATTTGAAGTTACTTTAATCTCGTTCGGAATGTTTAAATCTCGATGGGAATATACTCTAGTCTCAATGTGAATATGCCTTAATCTGGATGGGAATTTTACTTTAATCTCGATGAGAATATGTTTTCATCTCGTTGGGAATATTCTTTATTATCGATGTGAATATACTTTAAACTCGATGTTAAAATGCTGGAATCTGGATGTGAATTTACTTTGATGTCGATGTGAGCATACTTTAATCTCGATTGGAATATACTTTAAGCTCGATAAGAATATACTACAATCTCGATGGGTATATGTTTTAAAATCCATGGGAATATTGTTTATACTTTAATCTCGATCCGAATATACTTTAATCGCAATGGAAATATGCTTTAATCTGGATATGAGAGTACTTTAATATCGATGGGAATATGTTTTAATCTCGATGGAAATATACTTTAACCTCGATGTGAATATGCATTATTCTCGAAGGGAAAATGCTTTAATCTCAATTTGACTATGCCTTAATTTCGATGGGAATACACTTTGATCACGATTGGAATATGTTTAAATCTCGATGTTAATATACTTTATAATTTAATCTGGATGTTAATATACTTTAATGTGGATCTTAATATACTTTAATCTCGATTGGAATATACTCTAATCTCACTGGGAATATACATTAATCGCAAGGCGAATAATCTAATATACTCTATATACTCTATACTCTAATCTCGATGGGAGTATACTTTAATATCGATGGTAATGTGTTTTAATGTCGATGTGAATATACTTTAATCTCGATATGAATATACTTCAATCTCGATGGAAATATACTTTAATCTCGAAGGGAATATATTTTAACCTCGATGGGAATATATTTTATAATTTAATCTCGATGTGAATATACTTTAATCACGATGGGAATATACTTTAATCACGATGGAAATATGATTTAATCTCGATGGAAATATGCCTTAATGACGATGGGAATATGATTTATACTTTAATCTCGATCGGAATATACTTTAATCTCAAAGCTAATATGCTTTAATCTCGATGGAAATATTCTTTAATCTCGATCGGATTATGCCCTGATCTCGATGGAAATATGGTTTATAATTTCATCTCGATGGGAATATACTTGAATCTCTATGCGAATATACTTAAACTCGATATGAATATACTTTAATCTCGATGGGAATATATTTTAATCTCGATTGGAATATGTTTTAATGTTGATGTGATTTTGGTTTAATCAAGCTGGGAATATGCTTTAATCTCAATCTGAAATTTCTTTAATCTCGATATTAAAATACTTTATGATCGATGGGAATATGTTTTAATCTCGATGTGAATATGCTTTATACTGTAATCTCGTCGGGAATATACTTTAATCTCGGTTTGAATATTCTTTAATCTCGATGGGAATATGATTTTATCTCGAGGTGAATATGGTTTATACTATATTCTCGATGGGAATATACTTCAATGTCAATTTGAATATTCTTTAATCTCGATTTTAATATATTTTAGTCTCGATGGGAATCTGCTTTATTTTCGATGGGAACATACTTTAATCTCATTGGGAATATGCTTTGATCTTGATGTATATTTTCCTTAGTCTCGATGGGAGTATGCTTTAATCTTGATGGGAATGTACTTTAATCTCGATGGAAATATACCTTAATCTCAATGGGAATATGCTTTAATCTCAATACGAATATGCTTTTGTCTCCATGGGAATGTTTTAATCGCGATATGAATATGCTTTTTACTTTAATCTTGATTGTAATATGATTTAATCTCGATGGGAATATACATTTTAATCTCGATGGGAATAAGATTTATACTTTAATCTCGATGGGAAAATACTTTAATCTCGATGGGGATATGTTTTTATCTCGATTTGATTTTACCTTAAGCTCGATGTGTATTTGCCTTTTTCTCGATGTTAATATGCTTCAATATCCCTGGGAATATTCTTTAATCTGGATGGGAATATGTTTTAATCTCGATGGGAGTATACTTTAATCTTGATGGGAAGATTATTTATTTAACATTTGAATATACTTTAATATCGATGGGAATATTTTTAATCTCAATGGGAATATTCTTTAATCTTGATGGGAATATACTTTAGTCTCGATGGGAATATGTTCTATTCTCGATGGAAAATACTTTAATCTCAATGGGAATATAATTTGATCTCGATTTGTATTTGCTTTAATCGCGATGGGAGTATGATTTAATTTCGATGGGAATGTACTTTAATCTCGATTGGAATATTCTTTAATTTCGATGGAAATATGTATAAATCTCGATTGGAAAGGGTTTAAATCTCGATTTGAATATACTTTAATCTCTGGATGGGAATATACTTTAATCTCGATGGGAATATGCTTTAATCTCAATGGAAATATACTTTATACTTTAATCTAGATGTGAATATACTTTAATCTCGATGGGAATATACTTTTATCGCGATGAGAATATGTTTTAATCTGTAAGTGAATATGCTTTAATCTCAATATTAATATCTTTAACCTGGAAAGGAATATATTTTAATCTTGATGGGAATGTTTTAATCTCGCTGTGTACATGCTTTGTACTTTAATCTCGATTGGAATATACTTTAATCTTGAGCGTAATATGATTTAATCACGATGGGAATATACATTTTAATCTCGATGTGAATCTGATTTATACTTTAATCTCCATGGGAATATTCTTTGATCTCGATGGGAATATTATTTAATCTCAATGGGGAAATGTTTTAATCTCGATGGGAATATGTTTAGATCTGGATTGGATTTTACCTTAAGCTGGATGTGTATATGCTTTAATCTCGAAGTCAATATGCTTTCATATCCATATGAATATTCTTTAATCTCGATGGGAATATGTTTTAATCTCGATGTGAATATACTTTAATCTCGATGGGAATATACTTTAATTTAGATTTGAATATACTTTAATATCGATGGGAATATGCTTTAATCTCGATGAGAATATACTTTAATATCGGTCTTAATATGTTTTATTAACCTTTTATTAAAGATTTATTATCTTTTATGTTTTATTAATCTTTAATCTAGATGGGAAAGTGCTTTATCTCGAATGGAATTTATTTCAATCTCGATCGGAATATGTTTAAATCTCGATAGGAATATAATTTGATCTCGATGGGAATATACTTTTGTCTCGATGGGAATATACTTTAATCTCGATGTGAATATGATCTAAACTTTAATCTTGATGGGAATATACTTTAATCTCGATGTGAATATGATTTAAACTTTAATCTTGATGGGAATATACTTTAATCTCGATGTGAATATGATTTAAACTTTAATCTTGATGGGAATATACTTTAATCTCGATGGGAATATATTTTATTTTCGATTGGAATATACTTTAATCTCGATGTGAGTATGCTTTAATGTCGATGGGAATATACTTTAATCTCGATGTTCATGTTCTTTAATCTCAATGGTAATGATCTTTAACCTCGATTGGTATATACTTTAATCTCGATGGGAGTATACTTTAATCTCAATTTGAATATGCTTTAATATATGATGGGAATATTCTTTAATCTCGATTTGAATCTGTTTTAATCTCGTACGGAATATACTTGATTCTCGATGGGAATTTACTTTAATCATGATGGGAATATACTTTAATCACGATGGAAATATGATTTAATCTCGATGGAAATATGCCTTAATGACGATGTGAATATCTTTTTTACTTTTATCTCGATCGGAATATACTTTAATCTCAAAGCTAATATGCTTTAATCTCGATGGAAATATTCTTTAATCTCGATCGGATTATGCCCTGATCTCGATGGAAATATGGTTTATAATTTCATCTCGATGGGAATATACTTGAATCTCTATGCGAATATACTTAAACTCGATATGAATATACTTTAATCTCGATGGGAATATATTTTAATCTCGATTGGAATATGTTTTAATGTTGATGTGATTTTGGTTTAATCAAGCTGGGAATATGCTTTAATCTCAATCTGGAATTTCTTTAATCTCGATATTAAAATACTTTATGATCGATGGGAATATGTTTTAATCTCGATGTGAATATGCTTTATACTGTAATCTCGTCGGGAATATACTTTAATCTCGGTTTGAATATTCTTTAATCTCGATGGGAATATGATTTTATCTCGAGTTAAATATGGTTTATACTATATTCTCGATGGGAATATACTTCAATGTCAATTTGAATATTCTTTAATCTCGATTTTAATATACTTTAGTCTCGATGGGAATCTGCTTTATTCTCGATGGGAACATACTTTAATCTCATTGGGAATATGCTTTGATCTTGATGTATATTTTCCTTAGTCTCGATGGGAGTATGCTTTAATCTTGATGGGAATGTACTTTAATCTCGATGGAAATATACCTTAATCTCGATGGGAATATGCTTTAATCTCAATACGAATATGCTTTTGTCTCCATGGGAATGTTTTAATCGCGATATGAATATGCTTTTTACTTTAATCTTGATTGTAATATGATTTAATCTCGATGGGAATATACATTTTAATCTCGATGGGAATATGATTTATACTTTAATCTCGATGGGAATATACTTTAATCTTGATGGGGATATGTTTTTATCTCGATGTGATTTTACCTTAAGCTCGATGTGTATTTGCCTTTTTCTCGATGTTAATATGCTTCAATATCCCTTGGAATATTCTTTAATCTGGATGGGAATATGTTTTAATCTCGATGGGAATATACTTTAATCTTGATGGGAAGATTATTTATTTAACATTTGAATATACTTTAATATCGATGGGAATATTTTTAATCTCAATGGGAATATTCTTTAATCTTGATGGGAATATACTTTAGTCTCGATGGGAATATGTTTTATTCTCGATGGAAAATACTTTAATCTCAATGGGAATATAATTTGATCTCGATTTGTATTTGCTTTAATCGCGATGGGAGTATGATTTAATTTCGATGGGAATGTACTTTAATCTCGATTGGAATATTCTTTAATTTCGATGGAAATATGTATAAATCTCGATTGGAAAGGGTTTAAATCTCGATGTGAATATACTTTATAATTTTATCTGGATGGTAATATACTTTAATGTGGATCTTAATATACTTTAATCTCGATTGGAATATACTTTAATCTCGATGGGAATATGCCTTTACCTCGATGGGAATATACTTCAATCTCGATGGGAATATGCCTTAAACTCGATGGGAATGTGGTTTATACTCTAATCTCACTGGGAATATACATTAATCGCAAGGCGAATAATCTAATATACTCTATATACTCTATACTCTAATCTCGATGGGAGTATACTTTAATATCGATGGTAATGTGTTTTAATGTCGATGTGAATATACTTTAATCTCGATATGAATATACTTCAATCTCGATGGAAATATACTTTAATATCGAAGGGAATATATTTTAACCTCGATGGGAATATATTTTATAATTTAATCTCGATGTGAATATACTTTAATCACGATGGGAATATACTTTAATCACGATGGAAATATGATTTAATCTCGATGGAAATATGCCTTAATGACGATGGGAATATGATTTATACTTTAATCTCGATCGGAATATACTTTAATCTCAAAGCTAATATGCTTTAATCTCGATGGAAATATTCTTTAATCTCGATCGGATTATGCCCTGATCTCGATGGAAATATGGTTTATAATTTCATCTCGATGGGAATATACTTGAATCTCTATGCGAATATACTTAAACTCGATATGAATTTACTTTAATCTCGATGGGAATATATTTTAATCTCGATTGGAATATGTTTTAATGTTGATGTGATTTTGGTTTAATCAAGCTGGGAATATGCTTTAATCTCAATCTGAAATTTCTTTAATCTCGATATTAAAATACTTTATGATCGATGGGAATATGTTTTAATCTCGATGTGAATATGCTTTATACTGTAATCTCGTCGGGACTATACTTTAATCTCGGTTTGAATATTCTTTAATCTCGATGGGAATATGATTTTATCTCGAGGTGAATATGGTTTATACTATATTCTCGATGGGAATATACTTCAATGTCAATTTGAATATTCTTTAATCTCGATTTTAATATATTTTAGTCTCGATGGGAATCTGCTTTATTTTCGATGGGAACATACTTTAATCTCATTGGGAATATGCTTTGATCTTGATGTATATTTTCCTTAGTCTCGATGGGAGTATGCTTTAATCTTGATGGGAATGTACTTTAATCTCGATGGAAATATACCTTAATCTCGATGGGAATATGCTTTAATCTCAATACGAATATGCTTTTGTCTCCATGGGAATGTTTTAATCGCGATATGAATATGCTTTTTACTTTAATCTTGATTGTAATATGATTTAATCTCGATGGGAATATACATTTTAATCTCGATGGGAATAAGATTTATACTTTAATCTCGATGGGAATATACTTTAATCTCGATGGGGATATGTTTTTATCTCGATTTGATTTTACCTTAAGCTCGATGTGTATTTGCCTTTTTCTCGATGTTAATATGCTTCAATATCCCTGGGAATATTCTTTAATCTGGATGGGAATATGTTTTAATCTCGATGGGAGTATACTTTAATCTTGATGGGAAGATTATTTATTTAACATTTGAATATACTTTAATATCGATGGGAATATTTTTAATCTCAATGGGAATATTCTTTAATCTTGATGGGAATATACTTTAGTCTCGATGGGAATATGTTTTATTCTCGATGGAAAATACTTTAATCTCAATGGGAATATAATTTGATCTCGATTTGTATTTGCTTTAATCGCGATGGGAGTATGATTTAATTTCGATGGGAATGTACTTTAATCTCGATTGGAATATTCTTTAATTTCGATGGAAATATGTATAAATCTCGATTGGAAAGGGTTTAAATCTCGATTTGAATATACTTTAATCTCTGGATGGGAATATACTTTAATCTCGATGGGAATATGCTTTAATCTCAATGGAAATATACTTTATACTTTAATCTAGATGTGAATATACTTTAATCTCGATGGGAATATACTTTAATCTCGATGGGAATATACTTTTATCGCGATGAGAATATGTTTTAATCTGTAAGTGAATATGCTTTAATCTCAATATTAATATCTTTAACCTGGAAAGGAATATATTTTAATCTTGATGGGAATGTTTTAATCTCGCTGTGTACATGCTTTGTACTTTAATCTCGATTGGAATATACTTTAATCTTGAGCGTAATATGATTTAATCACGATGGGAATATACATTTTAATCTCGATGTGAATCTGATTTATACTTTAATCTCCATGGGAATATTCTTTGATCTCGATGGGAATATTATTTAATCTTAATGGGGAAATGTTTTAATCTCGATGGGAATATGTTTAGATCTGGATTGGATTTTACCTTAAGCTGGATGTGTATATGCTTTAATCTCGAAGTCAATATGCTTTCATATCCATATGAATATTCTTTAATCTCGATGGGAATATGTTTTAATCTCGATGTGAATATACTTTAATCTCGATGGGAATATACTTTAATTTAGATTTGAATATACTTTAATATCGATGGGAATATGCTTTAATCTCGATGGGAATATACTTTAATATCGGTCTTAATATGTTTTATTAACCTTTTATTAAAGATTTATTATCTTTTATGTTTTATTAATCTTTAATCTAGATGGGAAAGTGCTTTATCTCGAATGGAATTTATTTCAATCTCGATCGGAATATGTTTAAATCTCGATGGGAATATAATTTGATCTCGATGGGAATATACTTTTGTCTCGATGGGAATATACTTTAATCTCGATGTGAATATGATTTAAACTTTAATCTTGATGGGAATATACTTTAATCTCGATGGGAATATATTTTATTTTCGATTGGAATATACTTTAATCTCGATGTGAGTATGCTTTAATGTCGATGGGAATATACTTTAATCTCGATGTTCATGTTCTTTAATCTGAATGGTAATGATCTTTAACCTCGATTGGTATATACTTTAATCTCGATGGGAGTATACTTTAATCTCAATTTGAATATGCTTTAATATATGATGGGAATATTCTTTAATCTCGATTTGAATCTGTTTTAATCTCGTACGGAATATACTTGATTCTCGATGGGAATTTACTTTAATCATGATGGGAATATACTTTAATCACGATGGAAATATGATTTAATCTCGATGGAAATATGCCTTAATGACGATGTGAATATCTTTTTTACTTTTATCTCGATCGGAATATACTTTAATCTCAAAGCTAATATGCTTTAATCTCGATGGAAATATTCTTTAATCTCGATCGGATTATGCACTGATCTCGATGGAAATATGGTTTATAATTTCATCTCGATGGGAATATACTTGAATCTCTATGCGAATATACTTAAACTCGATATGAATATACTTTAATCTCGATGGGAATATATTTTAATCTCGATTGGAATATGTTTTAATGTTGATGTGATTTTGGTTTAATCAAGCTGGGAATATGCTTTAATCTCAATCTGGAATTTCTTTAATCTCGATATTAAAATACTTTATGATCGATGGGAATATGTTTTAATCTCGATGTGAATATGCTTTATACTGTAATCACGTCGGGAATATACTTTAATCTCGGTTTGAATATTCTTTAATCTCGATGGGAATATGATTTTATCTCGAGTTAAATATGGTTTATACTATATTCTCGATGGGAATATATTTCAATGTCAATTTGAATATTCTTTAATCTCGATTTTAATATACTTTAGTCTCGATGGGAATCTGCTTTATTCTCGATGGGAACATACTTTAATCTCATTGGGAATATGCTTTGATCTTGATGTATATTTTCCTTAGTCTCGATGGGAGCATGCTTTAATCTTGATGGGAATGTACTTTAATCTCGATGGAAATATACCTTAATCTCGATGGGAATATGCTTTAATCTCAATACGAATATGCTTTTGTCTCCATGGGAATGTTTTAATCGCGATATGAATATGCTTTTTACTTTAATCTTGATTGTAATATGATTTAATCTCGATGGGAATATACATTTTAATCTCGATGGGAATATGATTTATACTTTAATCTCGATGGGAATATACTTTAATCTTGATGGGGATATGTTTTTATCTCGATGTGATTTTACCTTAAGCTCGATGTGTATTTGCCTTTTTCTCGATGTTAATATGCTTCAATATCCCTTGGAATATTCTTTAATCTGGATGGGAATATGTTTTAATCTCGATGGGAATATACTTTAATCTTGATGGGAAGATTATTTATTTAACATTTGAATATACTTTAATATCGATGGGAATATTTTTAATCTCAATGGGAATATTCTTTAATCTTGATGGGAATATACTTTAGTCTCGATGGGAATATGTTTTATTCTCGATGGAAAATACTTTAATCTCAATGGGAATATGATTTGATCTCGATTTGTATTTGCTTTAATCGCGATGGGAGTATGATTTAATTTCGATGGGAATGTACTTTAATCTCGATTGGAATATTCTTTAATTTCGATGGAAATATGTATAAATCTCGATTGGAAAGGGTTTAAATCTCGATGTGAATATACTTTATAATTTAATCTGGATGTTAATATACTTTAATGTGGATCTTAATATACTTTAATCTCGATTGGAATATACTTTAATCTCGATGGGAATATGCCTTTACCTCGATGGGAATATACTTCAGTCTCGATGGGAATATGCCTTAAACTCGATGGGAATGTGGTTTATACTCTAATCTCACTGGGAATATACATTAATCGCAAGGCGAATAATCTAATATACTCTATATACTCTATACTCTAATCTCGATGGGAGTATACTTTAATATCGATGGTAATGTGTTTTAATGTCGATGTGAATATACTTTAATCTCGATATGAATATACTTCAATCTCGATGGAAATATACTTTAATATCGAAGGGAATATATTTTAACCTCGATGGGAATATATTTTATAATTTAATCTCGATGTGAATATACTTTAATCACGATGGGAATATACTTTAATCACGATGGAAATATGATTTAATCTCGATGGAAATATGCCTTAATGACGATGGGAATATGATTTATACTTTAATCTCGATCGGAATATACTTTAATCTCAAAGCTAATATGCTTTAATCTCGATGGAAATATTCTTTAATCTCGATCGGATTATGCCCTGATCTCGATGGAAATATGGTTTATAATTTCATCTCGATGGGAATATACTTGAATCTCTATGCGAATATACTTAAACTCGATATGAATATACTTTAATCTCGATGGGAATATATTTTAATCTCGATTGGAATATGTTTTAATGTTGATGTGATTTTGGTTTAATCAAGCTGGGAATATGCTTTAATCTCAATCTGAAATTTCTTTAATCTCGATATTAAAATACTTTATGATCGATGGGAATATGTTTTAATCTCGATGTGAATATGCTTTATACTGTAATCTCGTCGGGACTATACTTTAATCTCGGTTTGAATATTCTTTAATCTCGATGGGAATATGATTTTATCTCGAGGTGAATATGGTTTATACTATATTCTCGATGGGAATATACTTCAATGTCAATTTGAATATTCTTTAATCTCGATTTTAATATATTTTAGTCTCGATGGGAATCTGCTTTATTTTCGATGGGAACATACTTTAATCTCATTGGGAATATCCTTTGATCTTGATGTATATTTTCCTTAGTCTCGATGGGAGTATGCTTTAATCTTGATGGGAATGTACTTTAATCTCGATGGAAATATACCTTAATCTCGATGGGAATATGCTTTAATCTCAATACGAATATGCTTTTGTCTCCATGGGAATGTTTTAATCGCGATATGAATATGCTTTTTACTTTAATCTTGATTGTAATATGATTTAATCTCGATGGGAATATACATTTTAATCTCGATGGGAATATGATTTATACTTTAATCTCGATGGGAATATACTTTAATCTCGATGGGGATATGTTTTTATCTCGATGTGATTTTACCTTAAGCTCGATGTGTATTTGCCTTTTTCTCGATGTTAATATGCTTCAATATCACTTGTAATATTCTTTAATCGGGATGGGAATATGTTTTAATCTCGATGGGAATATACTTTAATCTTGATGGGAAGATTATTTATTTAACATTTGAATATACTTTAATATCGATGGGAATATTTTTAATCTCAATGGGAATATTCTTTAATCTTGATGGGAATATACTTTAGTCTCGATGGGAATATGTTTTATTCTCGATGGAAAATACTTTAATCTCAATGGGAATATAATTTGATCTCGATTTGTATTTGCTTTAATCGCGATGGGAGTATGATTTAATTTCGATGGGAATGTACTTTAATCTCGATGGGAATATGTTTTAATCTCGATGGGAATATATTTTATTTTCGATGGGAATATACTTCAATCTCGATGTGAATATGATTTAAACTTTAATCTTGATGGGAATATACTTTAATCTCGATGGGAATTTACTTTAATCTCGATGGGAATATGTTTTAATCTCGATGGGAATATATTTTATTTTCGATTGGAATATACTTTAATCTCGATGTGAGTATGCTTTAATGTCGATGGGAATATACTTTAATCTCGATGTTCATGTTCTTTAATCTCAATGGTAATGATCTTTAACCTCGATTGGTATATACTTTAATCTCGATGGGAGTATACTTTAATCTCAATTTGAATATGCTTTAATATATTATGGGAATATTCTTTAATCTCGATTTGAATCTGTTTTAATCTCGTACGGAATATACTTGATTCTCGATGGGAATTTACTTTAATCATGATGAGAATATACTTTAATCACGATGGAAATATGATTTAATCTCGATGGAAATATGCCTTAATTACGATGTGAATATGTTTTTTACTTTTATCTCGATCGGAATATACTTTAATCTCAAAGCTAATATGCTTTAATCTCGATGGAAATATTCTTTAATCTCGATCGGATTATGCCCTGATCTCGATGGAAATATGGTTTATAATTTCATCTCGATGGGAATATACTTGAATCTCTATGCGAATATACTTAAACTCGATATGAATATACTTTAATCTCGATGGGAATATATTTTAATCTCGATTGGAATATGTTTTAATGTTGATGTGATTTTGGTTTAATCAAGCTGGGAATATGCTTTAATCTCAATCTGAAATTTCTTTAATCTCGATATTAAAATACTTTATGATCGATGGGAATATGTTTTAATCTCGATGTGAATATGCTTTATACTGTAATCTCGTCGGGAATATACTTTAATCTCGGTTTGAATATTCTTTAATCTCGATGGGAATATGATTTTATCTCGAGTTGAATATGGTTTATACTATATTCTCGATGGGAATATACTTCAATGTCAATTTGAATATTCTTTAATCTCGATTTTAATATACTTTAGTCTCGATGGGAATCTGCTTTATTCTCGATGGGAACATACTTTAATCTCATTGGGAATATACTTTGATCTTGATGTATATTTTCCTTAGTCTCGATGGGAGTATGCTTTAATCTTGATGGGAATGTACTTTAATCTCGATGGAAATATACCTTAATCTCGATGGGAATATGCTTTAATCTCAATACGAATATGCTTTTGTCTCCATGGGAATGTTTTAATCGCGATATGAATATGCTTTTTACTTTAATCTTGATTGTAATATGATTTAATCTCGATGGGAATATACAGTTTAATCTCGATAGGAATATGATTTATACTTTAATCTCGATGGGAATATACTTTAATCTTGATGGGGATATGTTTTTATCTCGATGTGATTTTACCTTAAGCTCGATGTGTATTTGCCCTTTTCTCGATGTTAATATGCTTCAATATCCCTGGGAATATTCTTTAATCTGGATGGGAATATGTTTTAATCTCGATGGGAATATACTTTAATCTTGATGGGAAGATTATTTATTTAACATTTGAATATACTTTAATATCGATGGGAATATTTTTAATCTCAATGGGAATATTCTTTAATCTTGATGGGAATATACTTTAGTCTCGATGGGAATATGTTTTATTCTCGATGGAAAATACTTTAATCTCAATGGGAATATAATTTGATCTCGATTTGTATTTGCTTTAATCGCGATGGGAGTATGATTTAATTTCGATGGGAATGTACTTTAATCTCGATTGAAATATTCTTTAATTTCGATGGAAATATGTATAAATCTCGATTGGAAAGGGTTTAAATCTCGACGTGAATATACTTTAATCTCTGGATGGGAATATACTTTAATCTCGATGGGAATATGCTTTAATCTCAATGGAAATATACTTTATACTTTCATCTACATGTGAATATACTTTAATCTCGATGGGAATATACTTTAATCTCGATGGGAATATACTTTTAATCTGTAAGTGAATATGCTTTAATCTCAATATTAATATCTCAATATTAATATCTTTAACCTGGAAAGGAATATATTTTAATCTTGATGGGAATGTTTTAATCTCGTTGTGGACATGCTTTGTACTTTAATCTCGATTGGAATATACTTTATTCTTGAGCGTAATATGATTTAATCATGATGGGAATATACATTTTAATCTCGATGTGAATCTGATTTATACTTTAATCTCCATGGGAATATTCTTTGATCTCGATGGGAATATTCTTTAATCTCGATGGGGAAATGTTTTAATCTCGATGGTAATATGTTTTAATCTCAATAGGAATATGCTTTTGTCTCCATGGGAATGTTTTAATTGCGATATGAATATGCTTTTTACTTTAATCTTGATTGTAATATGATTTAATCTCGATGGGAATATACATTTTAATCTCGATGGGAATATGATTTATACTTTAATCTCGATGGGAATATACTTTAATCTCGATGGGGATATGTTTTTATCTCGATTTGATTTTACCTTAAGCTCGATGTGTATTTGCCTTTTTCTCGATGTTAATATGCTTCAATATCCCTGGGAATATTCTTTAATCTGGATGGGAATATGTTTTAATCTCGATGGGAATATACTTTAATCTTGATGGGAAGATTATTTATTTAACATTTGAATATACTTTAATATCGATGGGAATATTTTTAATCTCAATGGGAATATTCTTTAATCTTGATGGGAATATACTTTAGTCTCGATGGGAATATGTTTTATTCTCGATGGAAAATACTTTAATCTCAATGGGAATATAATTTGATCTCGATTTGTATTTGCTTTAATCGCGATGGGAGTATGATTTAATTTCGATGGGAATGTACTTTAATCTCGATTGGAATATTCTTTAATTTCGATGGAAATATGTATAAATCTCGATTGGAAAGGGTTTAAATCTCGATGTGAATATACTTTAATCTCTGGATGGGAATATACTTTAATCTCGATGGGAATATGCTTTAATCTCAATGGAAATATACTTTATACTTTAATCTAGATGTGAATATAATTTAATCTCGATGGGAATATACTTTAATCTCGATGGGAATATACTTTTATCGCGATGAGAATATGTTTTAATCTGTAAGTGAATATGCTTTAATCTCAATATTAATATCTTTAACCTGGAAAAGAATATATTTTAATCTTGATGGGAATGTTTTAATCTCGCTGTGTACATGCTTTGTACTTTAATCTGGATTGGAATATACTTTAATCTTGAGCGTAATATGATTTAATCACGATGGGAATATACATTTTAATCTCGATGTGAATCTGATTTATACTTTAATCTCCATGGGAATATTCTTTGATCTCGATGGGAATATTATTTAATCTCGATGGGGAAATGTTTTATTCTCGATGGGAATATGTTTAGATCTGGATTGGATTTTACCTTAAGCTGGATGTGTATATGCTTTAATCTCGAAGTCAATATGCTTTCATATCCATATGAATATTCTTTAATCTCGATGGGTATATGTTTTAATCTCGATGCGAATATACTTTAATCTCGATGGGAATATACTTTAATTTAGATTTGAATATACTTTAATATCGATGGGAATATGCTTTAATCTCGATGGGAATATACTTTAATATCGGTCTTAATATGTTTTATTAATCTTTTATTAAAGATTTATTATCTTTTATGTTTTATTAATCTTTAATCTAGATGGGAAAGTGCTTTATCTCGAATGGAATTTATTTCAATCTCGATCGGAATATGTTTAAATCTCGATGGGAATATACTTTGATCTCGATGGGAATATACTTTTGTCTCGATGGGAATATACTTTAATCTCGATGTGAATATGATTTAAACTTCAATCTTGATGGGAATATACTTTAATCTCGATGGGAATTTACTTTAATCTCGATGGGAATATGTTTTAATCTCGATGGGAATATATTTTATTTTCGATTGGAATATACTTTAATCTCGATGTGAGTATGCTTTAATGTCGATGGGAATATACTTTAATCTCGATGTTGATGTTCTTTAATCTCAATGGTAATGATCTTTAACCTCGATTGGTATATACTTTAATCTCGATGGGAGTATACTTTAATCTCAATTTGAATATGCTTTAATATATGATGGGAATATTCTTTAATCTCGATTTGAATCTGTTTTAATCTCGTACGGAATATACTTGATTCTCGATGGGAATTTACTTTAATCATGATGGGAATATTCTTTAATTTTGATGGGAATATACTTGAATCTCGATGTGAATATGCTTTAATCCCATTGAGAATATGCTTTAATCTCAATGGCAGTATGCTTTAATATTGTAAGGAATATACGTTAATCTCGATGGGAATATGTTTTAATCTCGATGTGACTGTGCTTTATATTTTAATCTCGATGGGGATATACTTTAATCTCGATGTTAATATGCTTTAATCTCGATGTGAGTATGGTTTAATCTCGATGTGAATAGACTTTAATCTCGATGGAAATATACTTTAATCTCGAAATGAATATGCTTTAATCTCAATAGGAATATCGCTGTGAATATGCTTTTATTTCGATATGTAATTTGATTTAATCTCGATGGGAATATGCTTTAATCTCTATGTGAATATGCTTTAATCTAGATGTGAATATGTTTTAATCTCGATGTGAATAGACTTTAATCTCGATGGAAATGAATACTTGTTCGGGGTTTATTTTTCAATATATTTGCCTATGTATCTAAGTCAGACACGAAGGAATTAAAACTAATTCACATTTTTATAATAAATATGGAAATGAATCTCAAACTTATAGATAGTTTTAATATATTCTATTTGCATGTTTGATGTGTGATTTCCCTCAGTTATTATTTTGTTTTCATTCGTTTCCGATTTCGTTAAAAGCACCATGCCCTCTTTCCACACAAGAGTTCTAAAGTTAGTAACATTAACGGAACAACGTATATTTCTGCGTATTCTTATATCGACGATCTCGGTACCTGGGACGAAACCCCCGCTGGAGAACTTCGTCCTTCGTTCGACCATGTAATGCTCTTTACACGGTAAGTACACTTAGAAAAGATAAACCCTGACTAGTAGGTTATAATAACTACACATATAGTAACTCCAAGTAGCGCGCAAAAATACATTTCAACAACGTGACGGAATAATAACGCTATATTTCTCATTAAGCTTTTCATTGTTTGTAATAAAGTTGTAATCGACAGACAAATACATTCAGTCTTTGCTCTGAAATGTCAAGTACCTGTAATAACCATGGTGTCGTGTTTCTAATTGAGTTAATACTATGTTTCTAAGGGTGCGCATGCATTTCACCACAATCCATAGTTCTGTCATCTGTTTAAAAGAACAAATTATGTACATATAAGAAACTGTGACAACTTCTTTACTGTAGTAAAGACCTGCCCAGCGTAATTTCAACAGATTGTTGTAAGTTTAGTTCCTCTTTACTAACACTATATTCGTCTAAACTGCTATGGGATACACGTCATACTGGTTATAACAGTAATAAGGTAAAAACAGGATTTATAGATATTATCGTATCTCAAAGACTCATTAAACCAGACTAGCAACTTCTTTAATAATACATTCACCGGTATAAATTCATAATTTCTAAGGTAGTTTTGTTCCTTGATCTAATTTTTATGCCAACTCGAACCACCCGCCTTAACGTAAATGTCAATACTATTGTTTGCGTCAAAGAAAGCGCATTATTGAACGGAGATAACATTTGATAGAAATTCGAATGCAATTAGAATATGTCTTTATATGTTGAGTGGATTGACAAGCAATTGTATCTTGCACATCCCTCCTCTCTTAATTGAAGATATGTGCATAACTTCCTCTTTCATTAAATTCTGTCTATCAGCAAATATGTAACCCATGTTGGTCCTACTGAACTAGCTATTACATTTTGCTCGTTTCGTACATTTGTTGAGGTCATTTCATTGCAATCCTAACCATTTTTTTATAATTGTATTCTTGACTTCTATGTTACCTTGTCTTTTAGTTATATAATATGCCGCTGAATATGTGACACATTGTCAGAAAGTTTTGTTCTGTTATGGAAATTAATCTCTCCACTCTAAACACTTTTCAAAACTTCCCATCAGAAGCATATTTCTCAAACTGATCCACTAGTGCCGTTTTTCTCATAGTAGAAAGCGATAATTCTCTCTCTCTCTCTCTCTCTCTCTCTCTCTCTCTCTCTCTCTCTCTCTCTCTCTCTCTCTCTCTCTCTCTCTCTCTCTCT